>JAIPMN010011212.1:2400-15134 GCA_020650975.1 Apostichopus californicus
CATGTGACTGGTTTTAAATGCATGAGGAAAACCTCCATCATCATCTGTAAATATTAAAGCTCACAAATAATAACCTCCCCCCCCCCCCCATTAAAGTTAAGATAATTCTAAGCTTGACTGAGCAACATCAGCACATTTCTCATGTAGAATACAAACTTGTGCAGATATCAGCTATCCAGCCAAATTACATAATAAGCATGCCACAGGGAGCTGCATGAAAACTACCCAACAGCTAAAATGTCTACAGCTTTCCAATGGCTTAATCACAACAGCCTAATTAGAAAGCAAATGATCAATACTTGAGTTACTACCTCAGGTTATTAGGCTATGTAAAATAAAATCTGAACCTCCCTCCCCATCAGTGTAAATTTCTACTTTTGCAGCGTGTTGTTGAAAAATTCCAAACGCCAAAAAACCTTGTTTAAAAACACTTAGTGCCATGCCTCTTAATTAATTACTTTTTAATTTTAATTTCTTAGGCTGGGACACAGAGACCGCTACCATACTGCTGGTGCTCTGTCTGTTAACACCTGCAAACCATGACGTACAAGCTGGAGTGTCAAACTTGCCAGGGATTAAAGCAGTGGACTTTCTCATTCAGTTTGAAAAGGTTTGATCATTTTTGTGTTAAATGTATTGTGCAAGGAGGATTTAGGTGAACATAGCACTGCTAGCAGCTCCTTAAAGATCAGCAGTATTGGCCCAAAGTATAGCATTGCTGTATTTTAAAAGTTTTATATGATTATGTAATCCCTGAAACTGTTTGGTTATAGCTTGCAGAGTTTGGAGTCAATATGGCAGATCTAAGTTTAAAGCATTTTGTAATTTTTCCAAAACAAAGTGGATACTGTGATGTCACTGCCTCTTGCAGACCCTATTGTAAAGTTTGTCCTAAGTGTGCTACCAAGTCTAAAAACTTTGTCTAAAAACTTTGTCTAAAATGGCCTTTTACTTTTATGTGGCCAATGACTGGTATTGGCAACAAAAAGTCTTAGTAGTTCCTCCTGTTTCTGAGGAACCAGATTTGATGATCATTGTTTTCTTAATATATTCCTGTGCACAAATCTTCTCCAGCAGTTCACCATAATAACTGTGAGAACTGTCTGGATGTAATAGTGGAAACTATTACACTAGCAACTGGCAAGCCAGTACTAATGAGCTTAAAGGAATAAAGAAACAGGGATCAAAGACAATTTTTCTTATTCAGTAACCTAAAAACTCTCAAATATTTGATTGTTAAGTTTACCGCTTCCTGTTTGACCGAGTATGCTCACTTTCTAAATTGGCTCCTAAGTCCTCACCACAATCCAGAGTAAGCTGCCATTGATTACATAATACGCCTGAAATTCCATATTGATATATACATATTTTTAGGTTGCTGAATAATATAAATTGTCTTTGATACCTGCTATTGTTATTCCTTTAAATGCAGAACAGTTTTACCCTCACTTGAATTTAAAGATTTCAATGTGTATGTTTCATTTCTTATAATTTATTTCTGTGCTGTGGTGTTGTCTGCATTTACAGTGTGGATGTAGTATTGATGTATTCTTGGAGAAGAACCTCTCAGCCATGCAGCCGCATATCCTGGGACTTGGACCAACCAAAAGCAGCATATCACAGTACTTCATTGTTGTAGACCATCTTGCCTTACCCTGTGCGGCACATGATGCCTTAGGGGCATTTTGATGCACTATTTAAATGTGTTTGGCCTCCACTACAGTAAGAATCTCCTTAACTTTTGGACATTTCTTCAAACTAGTAGTAGTAGT
Source organism: Apostichopus californicus (assembly GCA_020650975.1). NCBI lineage: Eukaryota > Metazoa > Echinodermata > Holothuroidea > Aspidochirotida > Stichopodidae > Apostichopus > Apostichopus californicus. Next base: position 4,173 of record JAIPMN010011212.1, read on the forward strand.
AGTATGTTGAATCTAGTCTATCCGACATGCTTAGTGATTAACCTCCGCCACGTATCACGATCTTGTGCAAGGTTTATTGCTTCCTCGAAATTGTTAATGTTAATGTCCTTAAATTGCGACTTTATTTTTCCAAGCAAGGTAGTCACTGGCCTTTCTACTGGTTTAGCAGTATGTCTCAATGCTTCTCAAACTACAGTGTATGGAATAGATATCAATAATACTCATCAGACACCACGTGTGAGGGCACTTTGATCTAAATTGCAAGAATGAGTTGTTTTAAATGCAAAGCTTATCTTGGTAGTGTACCTAGGTCACTAAGGCACATGAGATTACGACATGGGCTTTACGATGGGCAGAATCTATTGCTGAAATGTGGTCAGGGGGGCTTGTTGTCAGACATTGTTTTCATTTAGTGGATTCAGGAAGCATTTTATTAAGCATGCTCTATTTTCATTACCAGATGGACCTCAGGAATGTATGGAAAACAATTTGATCAAGTGATAATGTTGAAGCTATTGATAATGATGATAATTTAGAGGGAGATAAACTTGCTACCTTTGAAATCCCTTCCCCTCAGGAACTACAGAATCAGGCAGCAGGATTAATATGTAAAATGTCTGAAACCTCAAAGATCTCTCAAAATACTCTAAACCAAATTGCCAACTCAATGGATAATATTATTGGTGAAATCACAAGTAGTGTTCAAAGCTGTTGTTGACAAAACCTTCCAGGAACATGGAGTGGAAGACGATTCTGATGTTTACAATGATAAACAAAGAACACATAGACAGTCTATCACATCCATTCCAAGAACTAGCTTCTGAATTCAAGTGAAGAAAATACTTAAGCCTGCAGGGAATGGTAGAAACTCATTAAATATCATTGGGAATACCGTATGGAGAGTCACATCAACAAAGTCACAATATTTCATGAACAAGTACCTGTGAATAGTACGTATATCTATATCCCAATTATTAGAACACTGGAGCTGCTGCTCAAGCATCCTGATGTTTTTCATTTTGTTACTCAGGGACCACAAAAGTCGTGACGGTGTTATCAAGGATTACTGTGATGCAAACCAATTTCAGCAAACCCTATATCTTTCAACAAGATTGCAACGCTCTTCAGCTGCATTTTTGTCTATGATGACTTTGAGGCAGTGAATCTTTAGGATCAAAAACATCTATTCACAGAGTAGGTGCACTTTAATTTGTTTTATAAAATCTACCTCCAAGATTTAATTCTAGTTTAGAATAACATTCACTGTGCTGCCTTTTGTCACACCGAAGATATAAAGAAATATGGTTTTGATCCAATTCTCAAACACATAGTGAAAGATATAAATTACCTGGCTGAACAAGGTATTCTACTTCCAAGTGGACATTACAAAAAAGGAGTTATTACTTAGTTTAGTACTGACAATCTTGGTGCTAACTCATTATTTGGTTTTGTAGAGAGCTTTTCAGCATGTCATTATCACCGCCTTTGTTTGGCCAGTTGTGAAGATGCACACAACTACTTTACAGCAAAAAAAACATGCAAATGAGAGACAAAGATTCCAACAATTTGCATAATTTGCATGTTCGACAGGCAGAACAACTTGAAACTGTTCATGTTCAAGGTCTAAAAAGGGGGTCAGTTTTAAATAGTTGTTCATCTTTCCATATTGTTCGTAACTTTTCTCTGGATGTGATGCATGATCTTCTTGAAGGTGTGGTCCAATATGAAATTAAACTAGTATTGTCATATTTATTATCAGGTAGAGAGTCACCTCTGATGACATTAGATTTTTGGAATACAGAAATCACAAGGTATGATGATGGATCAAAGAAAAGTCAAACAAGCCCTCCCCAATTAATTTACGTTCACATTGCAATTCTATTGGTCAAAAAGCTATGCAATCTCGTTGTTTAATAAGACAGATACAAATTTAACACTGTAGGTGTTAATATTAACACCAGAGTGTTTGTAGTGCACCAACTTTCCCCTCCCAACAGCACCCGTCCAACTCTCCCCTCGTGTTATATGCTGTTAAATCAGGAAAGAGGTATATCCCTGAGAATTAAATACTTCTAGAGTGATTTTCACCACCGTCTTTCTCTTTTTCTGTTATTGTTGTTATTATTATTGCTTTTGTTGTTATTATTATTCAAATTATTATTATTTCAAATGGTATTTTCCTTTAATAGTGGCTTTGAACAATTGCAGCCTCATTAAACAGCACATTGTAATCACGACCAGATCGACTACCAGAAAGCAGCTTGAATTACGATATCCTAGCTGCGTCATAGTGAACATCGAAACTTTCTGCGATTTCAATGCTCGTGATTGGTCCTTTTTCTGAGTCTGCATCGAGGAGGGACAACGATGGACGTAAGTAGTTGTAATAAGATAACAAATATCATTACCTATTCTAGCTAGATCAATTTGGTTCTCTCTCAGCATTCTACAATAGCTAAAGTGTACAATTCATATACTGCCACAACCCACAGTCAAATGTATCTGGATAATTGGAGGTAAAAATGTGCGAAATTGCATCGGTAGAAGTTGGAATTTGTTTCCACCATTGGTCGGTTTACTATGGGGCTGACACATGTTTTTGTGCTGTTTGTAATGCTGGTAAAGGTAAGCATGGTAGATAATGGCAAGTCGGAAGTATTCCTAACTACTGCGCAGTAGTTCACCTTGGCGCCAAGGTGGCAGCCAACACCAGGACTGGCTCCATTTGATTTGTTCACCTCACAGTTGTTGGTTTCAGTCAGAAGCTTGGCAGTAATTTGAACGAGGTACACAGTGATCTCGTCAGGGATAGTTGAGTTCTACGGCGAGTTCGGTAAGACCGCTTGAAGCTGCAGGTGAAACACTAGGTATATTTAAACGTCACCTAGTTTGCTCAGTGAAGAAGACAGTGAATGACACCATTTGCTTAATCAAAGTTGTTGGCCTAGTAACGACAGCAGCTGGTGACTCTGAAATCATCCCTGCTTTCCGTAAATTAAATTGTTGACTTTCTCTAGCTATATTGGGAGATTTTTAACTCATTGAAACACTATTAGTACGAAAGAGAATTCCTTTTAATAACTTAAAACCGAAATTATTTTGAGTTATTCCTACAGATTCATCTCAAAGACACCTTAATAGCTTTGTGTGTTATTCGTGTATATATAGAAGCATCGATACAATAACAGATATGATTATGATAACTCATACTTCAACAGTTATGGTATATATTGGTCATAAATTCTGGTGTGATATGATCACAATATTCACAATCATAAACTATTTTAGAGAACCAAATAAATGAGCAACACAGAACAATAATATTTACAAGCGTCATGTTTGTTCGAACGTTTTCGAAGATATCTCATCTTCCTCCTCAGGTATCAATAAGAAGGGCTTTGTTGTATTCAAAACTTTCAGAGTTGGCAATTATTTTTCCCTGAAGGATATGACTCCTATGGCACTCAGAGCTAATGTCATTTATTCATTCGAAGGTTCTTGTGACAGGAATCAGGCTTACATTGGTAAGACCAAGAGGCATTAAGCTGTGAGAGTCAAGGAGTATCTTTCTGGGAAATCTGCCATCTTTGAACATATAAACCAGTGCAGAGATTGTAAGACCGAAAGCAGCATAAACAATTTTCATGTTATAGCAACTGGCAACTCAGACTTTCTCTACATCAAAAAACTGAAACCAGTTTTAAATAGTCAGCTATTCCAACATGGATCCTCCTACCTACTCAATGTATTTTAAACTTTGCTACATGTATCAACATGGTTATTCATATCTATGTTAGCACGAAATGGCTACAGCCTATGGAACTGTATAATTTTAAAGCCTTACTATACCTGAGGAGGAAGATGAGATATCTTCGAAAACGTTCGAACAAACATGACGCTTGTAAATATTATTGTTCTGTGTTGCTCATTTATTTGGTTCTCTAAATGTACAACTCTTCCTAAACTTTATAAACTATTTTATTGCTCTTACATCATCATGAACCAATGCAAGCGTTTTAACAGAGGGCGCCGTCATGTGAGTCCTAAATACACGTAAATCTGTCATATTTAGGAATCTTTGAATATATGTCACACGATCGTGTAAACGCTCTCACAAGCATGAGAACATGTGACACCGGACTCGACTTACTTGGATGGACGAAAGTAAGCGTTTCAGAAAACACAAGTTACAGCGCTTTAAAACAATTAGTTTGACTTGATACCTCGAAAATCTGCTTTCACAAGGTCTCTTCTTTAATATTTGTGAACAAAATTGATAGTGATTAAATCAGGTTACCGTTATTATCTGCCTCCAAAGATTGCAGCTTATTGTGAAGTTTCGCAGAACTAGATAGGACCGATACAGCAGCGTCCTCTGTTGGTTTGGGCGTGATTGGAAAGCCCCATTGTCTATGAATCGAATGTTACTTTCCACTGACATTAATTCACACTTCTTTATGTTGTCAACTCGCCCAATAATTTTTTATTGATTAATTGTTTGTTTATTGCTTAAACTTCGGCCTACTATTGCGCAAGTTTCATCTTGTGCTTTTGGGCCTTGAATTAAAATCCTCCAGAATCTTTCTGTCAATCTGAAATTTCCCTCCCTCCCAGAAGAGGTAAAACGAAGAAGAATTAGGATTGTACTGTTTCTTTCGTTGTTTCTAGACCACAAACAATCATCGCAAGAGAAAGCACCGTGGCTATTACCTAAGCTTGTTCTCATAACGTCTCGCCATGATACTGCTAATAATCCATAAATAAGGTTTTGTATTGTAGGTATTCATCCTTCACTTTTGTTTGAACCAAGTACAACTCAAGCGTAATTAAATTCATTAATACTAATATTTAATGACAGCTGTATAAGACGGTAATTATATCTCTGTGTCACTATCGGTGTCTATCAATTTGCTTAAGTTAAGTACGTATTCCCCAAAAAGTTAAAAATTAGATGGGAACTTATCATAATTATTTCAATAGACATTCTACGAGTTGAGAGTTATACATACCATGTGAGGTCAGACTATACATAAAATGTTGCATAGAATCAGAGAATAGAAACTTGATGGAGTCCACGCTACTGATTCTATATAGGAAACTGTTGTTTAACACAAACATATACAGCATTAAACACAAGAAAAAATATAGTTGCCAAATATATAGTCCTTATGATTGTGTCCTATCAATGGGTATAGGTCTCCCCTCCCCCAAAGAAAAAATGGAATAGTTTTTACGTCAAATTGTACATTCTGAGGCATATTTAGATTATAAATTCCTTAAATATATAAAATATAATAATATAAAAAAATAAATGTAAGTCTTTAATTAGGTCTAAAATCAAGTATAGGCTAATCTATACTATTGATTCGTATAAAAATGGTTTGATTGAATGCCTCAAGCCACCCCACCCCCACACTGACCCCCTTCCTCACCACACCCTCACCCCACCCGGCTGACAAACGTTAATTTTCACTAAAAATACGATTTTTTTTAAATTTCAGAATTGTCATCTTCGTTCTTTTATTTGCCCCCCAAAAAAGGAAAAAAAAGGTCGTTTTCAATAACCTCACGACAAGTTGTCGTCCGTCTCAATATCCTGTGTCAACTCAGACCGAGACATGACGTCATGGTTTTTTTTTTTTTTGGTGACATTGAGTGACGCAAAAATGTTAGAAAGGCTTATTCTTGGTAGGAAAATGCCCATGATGTGTAGATGTGCTCAATTGTTTGTGGAACCCATTCTTGCATGTTGATGAATGGGCGGGGCTTAACGTAAAGTTCTTACCATGGCAATATCTCTTCAATCGTATGTCCGATTTAGTTCATACTTGGTAAAGTAATGTCAGTTTTTGATAGCTACATGATCATATAATCAAGTTTTCATTTTCATTATTATTCATGAATGGGCCTGGCTAGAGTGTTATCACAGTGAAAAGCTTGTAAACACGATATCTGCATACCATCAAGTTGAATCAATGTCATTCTGGGTAGGTGGATGCCTCAAGATGTGTAGATGTGGCCTTTTGTTTGTGATTCACATGCATGAATATTAATGAGCGAGCAGGGCTTAACATAAAGTTCTAAAAATGTCAATATATCTTCAACAGTATATCCGATTTAGTTCATACTCGGTATGGTGATGTAACTACAAAGTATATGCTCTTTGCAGCAACTTTGACTTCATTAATATTCATAAGAACATACATGTCATCAAGGAAAGTTCAAGGAAAGTTGATATGTAGTATTGCTTTAAGCACACTCTAAGTGGCCAGTTAGCCAGTTTCACCCTCTGAACTTCAAGGGGTCAACAGTTTATCTCAAATGGTGAAAAAATTGGCTCAAGGGGTCAAAAGGTTATCTCAGTTGGCCTGTATGGCTTACCACACTATTGTATCGTATAGGTATCGTAATCACTATAGGTATAAGTAACCACTATAGATATCGTAATCACTATAGGTATAAATAGATATCGTAATCACTATAGGTATCGTAGCCACTATAGGTATCGTAATAACTATAGGTATCGTAATCACTATAGGTATCGTAATCACTATAGGTATCATAATCACTATAGGTATCGTAATCACTACAGGTATGAGTAACCACTATAGATATGAGTAACCACTATAGGTATCGTAATCACTATAGGTATAAGTAACCACTATAGGTATCGTAACCAGGTACTTGTAGGTATCGTAACCACTAAACTTTTTCGTTTTCTGGTTTTCAAGGGAACTCTATAGCTCTCTGGAAATATTTCGTGACCACTGCCAAAGTACTACTGCAGTATGAGCTTGCATTTTGGTACCCAGAGCAGCTAACAATCCTCGGTTATGAGGCCAGAAAATGTTTGTAAAGAGAGAAAATGTTAAGAAGTTGTAAGTATTCAAATAAATACAAACAGAAAACAAAACCAAAAATACGGAAGGAGATCAGATCTGACTTATGAAGTAGAAATATGTATTGGCGTGTTATCGTACTGGTGTGCTTTAAGCAAAAGAATGTGTACTTTCAATGGAACCCTAAATTAGGGTGTCTTACATAGTAAACATAGTACTTTGGGAGGAAATTGTGAGCTCTTCAATCTCTGAATTTTTGAGATACAAAGGTAGAGATAATGGCAGACTACTGTAACTGACTAACTGTATTTATTATGAGACAGACACCAGGTTCAGTGGAACATTGCAAGGTCACAAAATGAATGGAACGTCATTACGTTTTGTGAGTTTTCTTTGTTCGAGTCGTAGACTGCACACAATTACGTTTTCTTTCTACTTTACAGTGTCCTAAAGACCAACTGAGTGTGTGGGGTCATGGCGGTGGTGCAAGGGAGGTGCCGGGGGGGGGGGGGCACAAGTCGCTGCATTGGCAAAATAGTGTATATGTATACAACATATTACGTAGTATACACTTTCATAGATAAATATATAGTTGTTAGCTTCAGTTCCTTGGTCTTTATATATTCGCTGGAAATGTTTGTCAAAAATTTCTGACTGAAGCTTGTAGACCCAATAAACAAATATTGTAAGTGCGTTTGTCAGGGGTAACTCTAAGCATCTTTGTACTCAAATTCCTGCACCAGTACCACTGACCTAGTTCTTTGTTGAGTTACGTTAACGTGGAATCTCCCGTTTTTTATTGTCTATTATACAACACCTAATTGTATTCTGGTCATTTGATTGGTCAATTGCTCGTTGATTGCATGCAAAATCCGCTCTATTCCACTCTATGAAATAGAACCATGGGTTATACTTTTTTGATAGCACTTTTTTCAATGGTAAGAGAGCAGAGAAACCTGTCTGTACAAAACAATCTGTTGCATGAGTGCATTTTACATCCAATTATATCCAAATTTGAAGGTGTTGTATAAAACAAATAATGAATGGTTTCCATTCGTGCAATATTGCAAATATTTCATTTGTTGAAAGATGTAATTTGTTCCATTCAACTCGGATGCGCCTCGTTGAATGGAACATTCCATCTTTCAACTCATGAAATATTTGCACTATTGCACTCATAACCATTCATTATTTGTATATTATCGCATATACAGTACAGTGCATTATAGTTTAGTCCTATCTATCTGAAACGTTATATATGTGCGAACTCGGGTCGGTCGATCCTGGGAAATTTTCCTCAGGTAAGTTTTGCTCTTTTTCGGTACAAGACTGATCATCCCGAATTTGGACTACCATGACGTCATCTCCATTCCGGAACGTGACGGTTCCGTTTCCGGAGTCTTGAATACTATCGATGTATGTCGTCATTCCGTGGCTGGTCGAGTAAGGATCCAGTACTGTTTTCTTGCTGTCTGTGATGCTAGCAATGAGAAGCATGGTAGGCAACGATGCATCAGACCTAACTACTGAGAGAACAACACCCAAACGCCTGAAGGATTCTATGTGATCTTCTGCCTGGCAATATGTATGGTCGACAGTAGGTATAACCTCCGTGACATCACCAAAATATAAACCGATCTCCCCGAAGCGTCTCTGATCATATGGTGAGTTTGGCCAAGAGGTTGGGAGTTGAAGATCAAGTTCTGTAAAGATGAGGATTATTTTCAGAAGAACTGAACGTGAGCTACTGTTTTACGCTTAAAGGTATGCTATATTGGCCCCAAATATGCTAGATATTTAAATATGGTCACCTTTGGTCGAAATTCTTAAACTATTTTCATTACAACCTTTCGAGGAAATTTTCCTCATTGGGACATTCAGTCATCTTGTGTGTTCCTTAAAAAGGCCTGAGAACAATGTGGAGAGTAAAGACCTCCAGGAAAGTACTTTTTGAAAACTTCTAGCAAATATAGCGTGCGATAATTTGGGGCATATACAGACTACCTTTAAGGCTGTGCCATTCTTATTTTCTTAAATAACCTTTGGTGAATAAATCATTAAGAATTAAGGTAAGAGTATATTTTCAGATCCTCCTATATAGGTTTTTTCTTATGAAGTATGTTTCAATTATATGTTTCAAAAATTGAACGTTACCCGAAAAATTTTCAGAAATATTCAAGGCACATTACATTGCCTAACGAAGCATGACGTCATGCAAGTAATATTCACAGTTTATTGCGTATGTGAACATCAGAGTGGTATACTAAGAAGATTGTTAAGGCAGCAAATTGTGCGCATGTGCACGGCCTGGATTTACCATCTAGACATCGCATTAGTGTTCATCAGTTAGGCTATGGCATGGAACCCAGGCCATTTTCGTACAATCTTGCTTGAAAAGTTTACTTCATTACAGCAAAAAAAACATGAGAAATATAACATTCTGAAACATGACATTTTTGACTAACTTTCTCTGTGTCAATTAGACGCAACATTGGATTCACTTGCCATCTCCACAAACTTCATCTTGCTCTCTGAGGTCTCGAATCAAATCCTCCAGGATCTTCCTCTCAACCTGAAATCTTCCTCCCCATAAATGAGCTGAGAAGCTACGAAGATTGGGGATGAACCGCTGTTCACTAGTGCCATTGACAAACAGCCAAAGTGAAAATATTAACATTAACTTGACACTTTGCGGTGGAACCCTCCATGTTGTTGAATATAACCAACACTACGGAAATGTTCAGGAGTTCAATGTAACCATACCACAGTTTCTGGCAGCTAATAAACTGACTCCTGGATATATATATATATATATTGCCAAAGAGTATTTGGATTAATTGTACGTAGTGAATATAGACCCTGTTTAAAAAAACATAAAAACAATGATTACGTTTTAATTAACGATTCAGTGATTTTTATTGCCACAAAGTGACGATGCATGTTAATGGCTTTTTCCCCAAGCATATTGATATATAACAACAATGCCTGCAATTAAAACTCTCAAACAATATAAAGTACTAAATTTAAGGGTAGTTATTTTAATATGATTCAGACTAATTAACAGTGGTATCTCATTAACTGTGTAGTAAACGTTTCAGTTTATACATTGTAAACAGAATTGAGCAATTTGATTATGCAATGGATTCTTTTCTATTAGAGTAACACCCTTAAATGTGCCTAGGTAGGCTGGTTTGAGATTTGTTTTCAGTGATGTCAGATCTCTGTACATTAAATTTCTATGACGTCACGATTGCGACGTCATTCAACACTGTTATAAACGAACACTGTGACGTACATCTGCAACGTTCGCTTGTATGTAGCCAGTAGTATATTAACATTGGAGAAGTGCACAGTAAATAAATGCAGTGTGTGTCAGCGTTGCCATTTTTTGATGTTTTAAACGCCAAAGAAAGGCAAATCTGGCGTTTTTAAGGGGGTGGGGGTGGGGTGGGGGCCGGGAGGTTAAATGGCCTCTACATTTCAGAGAAATAGTAGCTGAACATTGTTGAATTCCCATAAGAACATTGACTTCACCCGTTTCATGTCGTTTACTAGTCCGACTCAAGGGCCTACGCGTCGGTAGAAACAGTGCACTTTTACCCAGTTAATCCCTAAGTGTTCATGCGAACCCACATAATTCCTACCCATATACAGGGGCTATAAAATATCAGCTAATTCGACTTTGGCGATTTGTTTTTTCACCCGATTTGGCCGCTAATTCTGGCGGTTCCGTCACAGGAAAGACTGGCAACCTTGGTGTGTCTTCATATTGTAACTTTCGCTACTAAGTGACAGTTAACGGTAAAAAAGAATGGATACACCTTCTCAAAGGAGTACTAGAAAGAGAACTCTCAAAGGAGGACCTCTGATGCCTTTTATCTCTTAGACTAGAGGCCTTTGATGACTTCGATGGCTTCGATATTAAGAACAGCGAGGTCTATGAGCAGAAACATGCGAACTCAAGAGTGATCAATGGCTGAGCGACAAGGGCTTCAACCTTATGGTTTCGACATCATGATTTGTCAAACATCATCTTGTACCCCACCTTAGTGCCTGTTGTAGGTGCTTTGAAGAACCTAACTATTATCTGATATATATACATATATACACATATATATATACA
>JAIPMN010011216.1:3971-20244 GCA_020650975.1 Apostichopus californicus
TTTTTTTTTTTTTTTTTTTTTTTGAAAGGGAAAGTCTTTGCAGATAGCTGTACATTGTCTTACTGTCAGAATGTATTTAAAATTCAAGAAATTTTGTTACTTGACATTATTTCTTTTCCCCTATGTGGCATTGACAATTTGACATTGACTCTGAATCCGAAGGCTGCAGATTTGCTTTAGAGAGATTATTCGCTCTTTCATTATCCAACCTTAACAAGAGGACTGCTCACTTTGACAGTTTCTCATGATTATTCATGAGATAAGAACCTGGCCAAATCTGTTACATTATAAAATCCTTTTTTTCTAATTTGGTTTCATTTAGTCTTGGCTTCATTATACCATCAAAGAGACTGCAATTATATGGTCTCCTCGTAAAATCAATTCGGAGAAATGATAAAGCCCTACTACTACTCAAGGAGGAGGCCTTGGGTTATAGCTTTTAAATGTGAGGTACCCGGGGAATGAGTCGCAATAAATGCTTGGCCCGATAAAGACAATCACGCACCTACGTATATACTGTACAAAAGAAAGGCTCACAACGTCTGAAATAATAATGAATTTGCTAACTTTTGCATAATTGTCTCGATCCGAAAATTTATGATGAAATGATTTTTTTTCCAAAGTTCCATCACTTCATATCGGGTCTTAATCGTGCCAAAAACGTAGAGTAATTGAAGAATGTATGTCTGAGATTATAAGCACCAATGATGCAGAAAGAAAAAAAACTTGATGGCCTTAGATCAATCACAAAAATAAAATTTAAAAAATCAACTGACATAGTCCTAATTGTATCCCTGCCATCATAATTCTAATATAATTGTCCGCATCATTCTGACCAGGCTTGGGGGAACTTGATATTTCTATTTGTTTTTCCGTGATTTTCTTTTCTATTGGTCTTCATTTTCCTGGACTTAGCAAATATTATTCAAAGCAGTCACTTTTTAATATTCAGTATTATTATCCTATATATATGCAAGTTACAAATTGGAAACTAAACAAAAACACAAAGAAAAGTTGTTAATTATTTGAAAAGAATTTGAGCTTTGGTCAATCTCACATATACTGTATATCTATATAAAGCTGTGATGCATTAACAACATCAAAAAGCTGTTTTTGATTATAAACCTACTTCTATATACATATATGTATATATATATATATATAGCTGTGATGCATTAACAACATCAAAAAGCTGTTTTTGATTATAAACCTACTTCTATAAACATATATGTATATATATATATATATAGCTGTGATGCATTAACAACATCAAAAAGCTGTTTTTGATTATAAATCTACTTCATCTTGTTGAGATCGCTGCCTGCAATCAGTCTACCGAGACTCTAGACGTGGTACAATAGCCGAGCTCCCACGTCGTACCTTCACTCGTGTCTAACAGAAGCAGGTACGTCGTATTACTAAACGAATGTTACAGTATTTTGGTCTCTAACCGCTGTAAGCCCCCCGAAGGGGGCAGTGAACTAAAAGCAATCAAGGAACATGTTGCAGACAAGAAACTCAATAAAACGTAACACTGATTTACGCAGCTACGTCGCCAAATGCACCGGGAGCGGAGAACAATTATCTTTCCACTAACAACTGTCATGATATTTTCATTACACCTATTGCCAATGGGTCTTCGATATTACAAGCTCAATCCCGGTGATGTTTCGGGGGCGAGATGAGAAACGAGAAGGCAATGAACTATGGGAACTGGTGCACGCATAGTATTGATGGCAGCCTGGCAGGGACATCGAATGATAAAGGCTTCTTTTAGCCCTGTCAGTGGAGAGAACTCATAATATCCTGCCTCGTACAATATCTGACCGACGGAACGAAATAGTTACAGTATGCGGAGCGACAAGATGTGCAGAGAGTCTTTGATATTAATGCCGTGCAGATGTATTGGTGATTAAAATACAAAGAACAGGGAATGGCTTTATTTTAATATCATATATATTTGTAGAGCTCTTAACTTTAAGTAATGCACTGAGGGCACTTCTTTCAAATCACAGTGTTGTGGTAGGATCGGTGATTGCGAGCACAGAACGTTTTAAAGAATACCGTAATATATCGTCGGGTCAACGTAAAAAAAAAAAAATCAGAGAGAACAGGAGCATTGAACCGAGTAATGCAGTGTGCTTTGTGAGATGGAAAAATTTACACAATAAATGTGTAATATCTGAACAGTTAATGCTTTCAATTTTTGCTTTTTAAGTCTTTCAAATTTTATGTCTAATTTGAATATTGATTTTGAGTAATCGATTTCTGTGGATTTGATTGATTAATTTATTTATTTTCTCGAAAGTTTACTCTAGAAAGTTACATTCTACTGTTCACCTACGGTACTTCACTAAAAATGCGTAAAAAACGAGAATCAACAGTATGATGTTTTTTTTCTTGTTTTGTTCTTTTCCGCATCTAAAGTTGACAATAATAACTATAAACATTAATATTGTCTTTATTACAATACATCACAAAATGAATTGTTTACATGTGTATGTCTGAGCCTCCGCTGACCTCCTTTCTGATCCGATTGTTCCCATTTTTTGTTCCACAAGAGAAATTAAAAAAAACAAAAAAAACAAGCAAGAATGCACTCTCCATGCATGCATACAATGGTACGGTCTGGGTAAGAGATCAAAGTTACGACCGCCATGAAATGTGGAAAATTTCCCGACCGTTTGTAACCTTTCATGGGATTGTTTGTCAGTTCTTTCGTTCTTTCTGGTTCTGCATCGTGAAGTAATAGGCATGAATTTGACAACTATACTACCTGCAACATATGGTTACGAAAGTTATTTACAGAGACGACTCGAAACAAAATCAGATAAATCAAAATCGGTCCCCAAAAAATATTGGAATATTTTCTTCGGTTCTTTTTTACCATATTCACAAAATGTGCTGTAAATTTTATTTTTTTACTTTCAAATAAACATTGAGAATTCTGTTCTCCTGATGTTCAGCAGCTACATGTTTACCATACCTTTCTTTATTTTTTATTTAGCTTCAAATACATTTCTTTAGATAAATTACTTTTTGAGTTTTTTGTACTGTATGCAAGATAAGCATCAAATAAGAAGAAATTTCATCTGCCTTAATAACGCCCAGCTACTACGTGTGAAGATTCGTCAAAATTAATGTCGCTGTTTATCCCGAAAAATTAAGACGACCCATACCATATGATGCCATCACGTTTCCACCAGGGATTTGTCACATGAGAACGTCATACTTTAGGGACTTACTATAAATCAACACTGGACTCAAATTAACCTCAAAACAACTCAGTCATCTTGGTTTCATAAGTCCTTCCTAAAAGGTACTTTGGCAATTAAGTTTATTATAGTCAACACCATTCGAAGTAACATTCAACAATATATCCAGGGTGGGGATGGGCAGTGATGGGAAGGGGGTGGTGTGGGATGGGGTGGGGTGGTGCTAATGGTCCCATTTGCTCAAAAGCAATTTTTTTCTGGTTATTTTATTCCCTAAATAGAAACTTCTTATGACTTATTTTTGTGAGAAGTTTTAATCACTTGCTACAGAGCAAAGATATCATATAAATTTTCCACAAATTGTGGTCATTATTTTTAAAAAACGGGCTCCTTTTTTTTTTCCACTTCATTGTCACACTAAAACACATTATAGTAATGTCGGTTATGATTGAGAATTATTGCTAATATGTACCAAAAGTCAAGAAGGAAAAAAAACCGCTGGTTTTTCTTACAATTGAGGCTATAATGCATAAAAAGCCTGGCTAAGGAATCCATTAAGATATAAACTAATCTTGTGGTTACAATTTTATTTCTAGCCCTGAAGGGTGACAGGGAGTTACTCAAATCTTTTATCGTTTAATGTAAAAACATTTGATAATATTCAATGAGGTCACACATACTTGCGACACTGTTTCGATTGTACACAAATAAATATCTTCCATCCTAAATGGAGAATACAACCTAATCTTATTGTTGTTTATATTTGTACTAATCCCCATTGTTTCTTTTACGACAATTTATTCCTTAATTATTAGACAGAAGGAACAACAGTACCGGTAGGTTGTCTTCTTTGTTTTACAGGTTCAAAAAAGGCTCAACAGTAGTGTCTAGTCACAAATGATAATAAACCCTTTGTTTAGCTTGAGCTAATCTTAAGAACATCTCACTCCCCCCTTCCCTCCTACCCACCCCCTCTTTACCCTCTTAAATCTTACCTGCTATAACAACGAATGGGACTATGCAATATAATACAACACTACTAGCCTATGCACAGTACAGCTTTAGTACTGGTTGAGATAACGTTAAGAATGAAACTGTTCTATCAAAGAGAACACAAAAAATCAAACCATTTAAAAGTGCCAAATTATCATTGTTGTCTTTGAAAGTTAGTTTCATCGAATTG
Source organism: Apostichopus californicus (assembly GCA_020650975.1). Classification (NCBI taxonomy): domain Eukaryota; kingdom Metazoa; phylum Echinodermata; class Holothuroidea; order Aspidochirotida; family Stichopodidae; genus Apostichopus; species Apostichopus californicus. The sequence goes on from JAIPMN010011216.1 coordinate 8,370, forward strand.
CCATAATAGAGAACCGTTGATTTTCCTATTCAATATCGTCCTGATATACTTTACTGTAATGACTTTCAACAAAGGGCTTTTCTAGTTTCAAAAGTTATACAACTACAAAATTCCCATTGATATTAAATGGGTTCTTTTCAGGTCAAGAAAATATTTCTTTTCAAGAAAAAGACAGAGGCACGAACTGCGCTCTTCAAAATAACGCCGGTCGTATATAGTACAATTTTCCTGAGAGGTATAAATTATTTCTTTCTGTAGGGTCTTGGACGTGAATTTGAATACGGGATTTTTTATCAATTAATTTATTAATAAACATAATAATGAAGAGAACAAATTTGTTTCTATGGCGTGTAACAACAGTTTTTCCACTGCTTACAAAGAGATGTAAAATTGACAGAAGATATTATAATCTTACTTGGTTTTCTCAATTACTTTACTTTCTTTGTAAAGCGCCTTGAGCAGTGACTTTTGTTTACTGATTTGGCGCTATATAAGTCTCATTTATTATTATTATTATTATTATTATTATTATTATTATTATTATCATTTTGGAAGCTCTGATTGAGACTAGTTCTTCCTTCACTCTTCCAATAACAATTAAAATGAAAATTGAGCAGAAAAATTCATTCATAGAAGAACTCTTTTTAGTTTTTTTAACAGCGATGGAAAAAAAGGAAAAAAATTATTATCATCAGTCATTCAAAAGATGCGTCTTCACGAGGCAAGCCTATAGTTTAAAATTTTGTGATTTTGAAAAATGGCCTAGGAAAAAAATTAAATGTTAAATGCATACCAAAAAAACCACAACCCCCCAAAAACAATAGAAATTTAAAGTTATAAAAGAAAACTCTTAAGTGATGCGTGCCATTGGTCTATCCCCTACCTTGTTTGGATATTGTCCATAAAGTCCTTGGTTGTATTCATTTCCTTGTGCTACAAACGGTGGTGGAGGATCCATAGTAAACATGAGTTACCGTAATACGCATCCGCGATTATCAGCGGGAGGTAACCTGCCCTTAAGGATTGCTATTTACCGCTCCTCGAATCTTCATGCACCCCGAGAACAAAGGCAGGACCGCTCCAACTGACGTGGAGGAAATATCGAGAGCCAATGCGAGACGACGGCAATGATGGGACCAAGACGTCCCCAAAGTTCATTGGTAGATTAAAAAAAAGTGACTTCCAAAACAAAAAACCGCTGGAGAACTAACAAAACAAAAAAATAGAAAACCTTGTCCTTTTCTTGTAAATTTTTTGGAGTTTTTTTTTTGTCGAAATCGAGAGCGAACCGGGCACCGAGGTTGAGACAATTACCTAAAATGTTTTCCAGTATCGTAAGTAGAGGAAGTTCCTAGCTTTTTTTACTTTCTTGCAACAACCTGTTGTCATGCGCTTTGACAAGAGGAAAGAAAGTTCTGGCTTGTCCTACTAATGAACAGTTTCTACCGTATACTGACAAGCCTCTCCCACTATCTTTACTACTATTACTACCACCACGTTAACAACAAGCTTTTACATTCACCACTCACTCAAGCTCTCAATCTTGTTTGGCTCGCTCCAAGCTGAATCACACAAAGAAGACCACACAAAAGATGCTGGCTCATGCCGCACGCTGTCAATCAACCGCTCGACTCCGCCCACTCTCTTCTCTGCATCCTTGTTATGCTAATGATGCCCTAGGCCATTGGTGGAAAAGACTGTAATCAATCTTGCATAATCACACAAGGCACGAGCCACTGTGACAGGGGTCTCGTGCCAGGAACAAAAGACTAGTGAGTCTCGGCCTCCAAGACAACACACCACGTGTATGCACAGAGAGAGAGAGAGAGAGAGAAAACAGAAGAAGGAGAGGAGAACTCAAGTTTCCTAGCATAGGGGAAAATGATTGACCCTATTAGAGCAAGTACAGGGAGCAGATTTACTCCCTGTGGGAAAGACAATGACATTTGTGTCTGCTTTGGGTGTAATTTTCAGCTAATTTGAGCTAATTTGACGGCTTATAAAAGGTGGATAAAAGTTTGAATTGGGTATTTTCGTTGCTCAGGAAAGAAGGGGGAAAAAAAAGAAATAAGGTGAAATAACAAATCATAGCAGCGGGATTAAAATGACATTACACAAGGGGAATTGAGGAAGTGGAATTCATTAGCCTCACACAAAGTTTTATGAAGCTGTATAGGTAATAGGAAGTTGTTGGACTATTCGGAAACAAGTACATTTAAAGGACATGGTGGTACTAGTGGTCCTTGTTTTGATTTGATTTCTATCTCAGCATTTTTTTCCTACTCTTTTCTTCTTTTTTTTTCTTTAAACACATCAAAAATAAAACCACGGAATTTAAAACTGAGCTGGATAACTCTGAATAAAGCTGACTTGTTCACAGAGGAAAAAAGAGAAAACGAACATAGATTTGATAAATAAACAAACAAAAAATGTGAGGGGGGTAGGGAGGAATATTTTGTCAGTTCTGAGGAAAATAAGTAGAGAAAAAAGGGGGGGGGGGAATAGTAAGAATGATGTAGGGGGGGATTGGATAGCTGTCGAGAGGGAACTGAAAGACTGACTGGCAAAGACCAATTCTGTGACCATTTAGGTACTCAAGAATTAATTCTATAGGGTCTCCTTTACCAATTTACAGAACCTCATTATTTTGCAAGAAAGCGCAAAATTAAAAAAAAATACATAACTTGAATACTCATTTTAAGTATGGAAAGTTGTTGCATGTAGTATCGGACAAAAATGATTTACATTGGGATTAACTACAGACCAGTTTCGATAAACTGATGTAAATGCAGAATGCAGCGAAATTATTTTTCTTCATAATGTGGTATCGTAATTTATTGATATGTTTACATCCAACTTGATTGATTCGTTCCTTCGTTAGCTTTGTGTCAATCATACTTAAGGGGACTTTTAAATTGAAAGGAAAGGAGTATCATTTGTCACTCTCAGTATATATCTGGCTAAGAAATGGTTGAACCAAAGTTGTTTACAGTTTCTGAAACTTTGTAGCCATTTTTAAGCACATCTATAGAAGTTTGAAAGTTTCCCCCAAAGTTACTGGTTTGCATATTTAGGAATTAAGATACTGACCTGTCTCCATTCCATATATGCACTCAAATCTACCAAATGCTGGTAACATTTTAGCACTGCCCGCCCGCCCCATCAATCTACTTCAGGGTCAACATCCACTGCTTCTTTCTTCCAAATCTATCGTTTTGAAAGGCAAATACTAAATAGAAGATAAGCGTTCATATTTTGTCAAATAATTGACAGTACTATAAGATGGAACATTATATTCTGAAGGGAAGCTACTTGTATTAAATTTGGTTGCAATTTTTGGGACAGCTTTTAATGCCACACTGTTAGTCATGATCAAAACTACATGAACAACCACCTAATTTTTTTCAATCAAATGAACATTGATTAAAATAGCAAGTTGATTCCACTCAATTGAAGTCATTTCAACACCCTATAAATTACAGGTGACAGGCAAATTCAAAAAAACCTGATACAAGGAATACTATATCTACCAGTCTGACAAAGTCTATATCCCGACCCCGCCCCCCCTCCCTCCCCCTAACCCATCCAAATAAAAGTTGTTTTTGCCCCTGAGATTAACCTGTATTACAACTGATTCATAATTTTTTGGTCAGAATCTTTCCAAACATTGTTTCAATCAAGACACTATTTGGATTTAATACACCAAATGTTTTTAACTGATGTGCAACCCCTCGCACCTCCCCCTCGCACCTCCCTTCGCGCCTCCTCCTCCCCCTCCAGTTACACCTCCACCTCCAGTTCCACCTCCCCTTCCAGTTATACCTCCCCCTCCAGTTACACCTCCCCTTCCAGTTACACCTCCCCCTTCAGTTACACCTCCCATTCCAAATGTCTTTACTGTACATAGCTAATTATTGACAGCTACTTATTGACAGCTAGTTAAACATATGATGATTTGCAACAGAGTTTCCAATATACAGGAAAAGATGCTCTTTCACTTTTATGGTTGCCCTTTATTACTGCCCTCAATGATCTGATAGAAAAAAAAAACCAAACTGATTAATTCCTTTTTTTTTTTACTGTTACTCACTGTAACATTACTTCTACTCAACAATAAAATTTGACTAACTTTATCCGTTGGTTAGTAATTCCGATAGAACCTTTGACCATGACCTGCTTACCTAAACATGATAATTTTAGTGTACTAAATTGTGTCAGTGCAATGTACAACTCTGACCTGAAAAAATTTCAAAACAGATAAAAAGTTTACCAATCAGGCACAAAATACTGTGTGCACTATTAAAGCAATGCCCATTGTAGTCAGCTGCAACAGAATGCCACAGTTGTGTCACCATGACGACCAGATTTATAAGATGCACTGGTAATGGTATGATGTGATACATTATATCACCATGGAAGGGGTTTTACCACCAGAACCATGCATATTGGATCTATAATGTCACAAACCAGTTTCAGGATTTAAGCCCCATTCTTCATCGAACTGAATTGAAACTGACCCTCAATCAGGCATATGCAAAAGATTACAGCCAACTGTTGTGTTTACCGGAATGAGGCAAAGATTACAGCCTACTGTTGCATTTACCAGAATGAGGCAAAGATTACAGCCTACTGTTGTGTTTACGAGAATGAGGCAAAGATTACAGCCTCACTGATGTGTTACCCGGAATGAGGCAAAGATTACAGCCTACTGTTGCATTTACCGGAATGAGGCAAAGATTACAGCCTCACTGTTGCGTTTACCGGAATGAGGCAAAGATTACAGCCTCACTGTTGTGTTTACCAGAATGAGGCAAATGGTTTTTTTCTTTTTCGTTATATTTTTTTTATTCTCTTTCTTTCCAGTAGGAGTCATAATAAAATGAAATAAATATAATACATGTTATGGAATAACTTTGGTAGAGAACAAAAACAAAATATGGGCATGATGGAAGCATACCACTAATATGTCTTATCTCCTTCCCTTCCATGGGTATGACAATAAAGCAGTAAACATGTAGACTACTGAATCCAACATCCCGTTTCCTTTGGAACACTCCTCAAATATAGCAACATTTTACAGTAGCTAAAACTTTAATACCAAAGGCATGGAACAAAAAAAAATAGTCAGTCCTAACAGTTTATCAAATTCAAAAATAAGAACATTGCAATGGTGGCTAAAATGTGTTTCAAAGAAACCAACTACAGTAAGAATTGGTATCAAATTAAATTCTACATTAGATTTAAGAAAAAGTAAATGACAGAACACTGTGAGGGATAATATAAAACAAAATTTGGCAAGCGCAAAGAAATCAAATTCTGCCTCTTGAGGTCACTTGAGGTCAACTTGAGGTCACTGCAAAATTTACAATTCACATACCCTCGCAGATTGGCTTGCTGCTTTAAAAATAAATTGTATATAAGCATTAAGCAGAAATTGTAATAGTTGCCAATTGATAAAATAATGAATGTTGTTTGAAGGGCAAACCTTCATTAACAAATATCACAAAAAAAGTCTAGAAAAGGGTCGTTGGTGGGGAGGTATAAACTGAAGAGAAAAGAGGCAGAATACAAGAGTAGTAACAGGAGAGGGAAGGAATAGATGACATTACTCATTCCTGTCTGCAGCTAAAATTACTGCATTATATTGGAACTGTAACAGTAAACTAAGTTTACATTGAGCAATAATTAAATTGTATAACAATATTTAAATAAAGACTAAACGTAAAAAAAAAAAATTAAAAAAAAAAAAAATGTATTAAACTTTAGTTGAAAGTACTTGGATAAAGATGTTGAATCGTTCTCCAGCTGTCAATAAGACGCACTTTAGCAGAGCAGGGCACATCACTGCGCAGGGTAAACTATTCGTACCTATTAACATAAAGCAAATTCTTGAGGTTGGTATTTAATTGCAAGTTTTCCAAATTTCGATAAAAAATATGTAACTTGCAATTGTACATAAAATGATACCCTCCCTACAAAACCTTCTTCTTTCTTTATAATTGTCAAGAATTGAAGGTGATTATTAAATGAATAATTATAAGTATTCCCAGCTTGGTCGGGATTTTCTTCAAACCTGCAGAGTAATTACCTCGGGCTTTCGATTTTATACGTTTACGAGCCTCCCTAGCTACAAGTAAGGGGCTTTTGATTGTGTACGGTATGCGAGCCTCCCTAGCTACGAGTAAGGGGCTTTCGATTGAATATGCTATGCGAGCCAGATCCCTAGCTACAAGTATTAAAGGGACTTTCGATTGTATATGGAACACAAGCCTCCCTAGCTACAAGTAGGGGGCTTTCGATTGTATTCTGTATGCGAGACTCCCTAGCTACAAGGGGCTTTCGATTGAATACGCTATGCAAGCCTCCCTAGCTACAAGTAAGGGGCTTTCGATTGAATACGCTATGCGAGCCTCCCTACTGTAGCTACAAGTAGGGGGCTTTCGATTGTATTCGGTATGCGAGACTCCCTACTGTAGCTACAAGTAAGGGGCTTTCGTTTGAAGACGCTATGCGAGCCTCCCTAGCCACAAGTTAAAGGGCTTTCGATTGAATACGCTATGCGAGCCTCCCTACTGTAGCTACAAGTAAGGGGCTTTCAATTGTATACGCTATGCGAGCCTCCCTAGCTACAAATAAAGCTCCCACGGTGTCAGTTATAAAGAATTTAATTTGATCCCCTTTATTTCCTTGTATAGACACTTTATAGTATTATCAATAAACACTTCACATGCAAACTGGAAAAGTTTTGAATTTTACTTCCCTATTTGCAATGAAACATAATAACTGTCAAGTTGCCACCCCTCCTACATTTCCTACGGCCATGTTAAGTACCGAACATATAAGGCAATATAATGCAACTCACACAGCAGCAGTTTTAGGAGGTTGGATAAGTATTTGTGTCTGATCAAAGTGAGATCTTTATAACTTTATCCACAGTAGGAGTCACCATTACACTTATATTCAAAACATCATCAGAAAGTACTTCAAGGTACTTATATAACATGTGCTGAAGCTTTGAATACAGTACAAGTAACATCCACCATCTGGTAAAACTGTTACTGAACCTTAAACTTGAAATTTACAAGTCAACAGCTGCTGATCCATATACAGTACCTCATGAATATGGCAGCATATTTAGGCAATGTCCATGTCTTTGTGTTTGCATGGTTACCAGAACAATTACTCTAGAGGGCAGCTTAACCTAGAGGGCAGCTTAACCTAGAGGGCAGCTAAACTTAGAGGGCAGCTTAACTAGAGGGCAGCTTAACTAGAGGGCAGCTTAACTAGAGGGCAGCTTAACTAGAGGGCAGCTTAACTAGAGGGCAGCTTAACTAGAGGGCAGCTTAACTAAAGGGCAGCTTACCCTAGAGGGCAGCTTACTCTAGAGGGCAGCTTAACCAGAGGGCAGCTTAACCAGAGGGCAGCTTAACTTAGAGGGCAGCTTAACTAGAGGGCAGCTTAACTAGAGGGCAGCTTAACTAGAGGGCAGCTTAACTAGAGGGCAGCTTAACTAGAGGGCAGCTTACCCTAAAGGGCAGCTTACTCTAGAGGGCAGCTTAACCAGAGGGCAGCTTAACTAGAGGGCAGCTTACTAGTGGACAGCTAAACTAGAGGGCAGCTTACTAGAGGGTAGCTTAACTAGAGGGCAGCTTAATTAGAGGGCAGCTTAACTAGAGGGCAGCCTAATTAGAGGGCAGCCTAATTAGAGGGCAGCTTAACTAGAGGGCAGCCTAATTAGAGGGCAGCTTAACTAGAGGGCAGCTTAACTGGAGGGCAGCAAGAGGTTTAATTCGAACTGCATAACATGGGATAGCAAATCTCGGTTTAAGGGAGGACAATCAACAATGAAGCTAAGTCAGATCAGATTTGATAGGCAGTGTTTACACTGAATCCACCTATCCCCACCCACCCCATCACCCTCATCCCCACCCTACTGCACATACTGCACACCTGTCTCCTCCAAACAACTGCATTCTAATCAACCATGGACATGAGTGCAAATTGGGTGAACAGTGACCTGATGACGTACTATAGCCAGCATCATACGAATCAAGTACAAAGCTGAAAGTCACTCATAGAATATACCAGCAAAAATTATCCTGTGTTTCAATTAAAGCTTTCCTGACAACTGCTAGGGATAAATTATCCATGCATGACTGGTAAGAGGAGCTCCAAACAACAGACTATAATGAACCCTAGATGCAGTCTAATCTGACTGGAATTTGACTGATAAATACATGCATGGATCTATTTCAAAGCAAGAAGGTTGTAATTGAGTCATATATGTTAAAAGAAACAACAACAACAAGTACCGCTTCTTGAATTCTTGAGCTTAATGTGTCAACTATGAGGGAGAAGTGAGAAAACATTAATGTTCACTTCTTTCAGACAATGCCAAAACTATTTGGTTTGGGGTATTTATGAGGGGGGTCAATCAACATCCGACTGAACTCAAAAGTACAAGACCGAACATAAACTCACAAGAGTATTACTTTCTTCCGTGACACGGTTTGTAGTAAGGTGTCAGATATTAAGTGCATTCTTGATAATCCATGTTTTATAAATCCAAATAAACTAACCAAAAAAAGTGTCTCAAGAATTGAACTTTACGAACACAGAGAACATTCCTGAATGACGTAAATCCTAACGTCATCTTGACAAGTTTGTACTTCGTTGTTAACAATCGCTTTTTTGAGGCCAACAAAAGTGTTTTGTTCTTGCCTATTGAAAACAAATTCTGTTGAGCACATCTGAGGATCAGATCCAATGGTCTGTGTGTGCGGGGTGGGGGTGGGGGGAGGGAGAGGGGAAGTGGTCAGATGCTGAGGTACACTCTCCTACTTTGGATGGGGATTTTTAAGTGGTGGTCTCATGAGCAGGAATGGGTGCGGCAAGTACATATATTTGTCTTGTAATTCTCTGAACACTCATCGAAGTTGAGAGAACGGTTGGTAAATGCCGGATTTCATCCAAGATCAACACATGTACAGGGTTCCAAATCAGCTCCCGTTGGCATTCTAACTCTTGAGAAGCACTCAATTAACTATGCTAATTAGACTAATATTATACTTCTTCCATTCAAATAAGTCTGTGTAAAAGTAAGTTGGCCTGACGTTTCGATCCTAGTGGGATCTGCTTCAGAGGCTGAATGACAAGTAACGGTAACAGAAGGGACAAATACAAGCACAGAATACAGACAGGTTAATGAGCAGGGTGAACACAAAAGAGAAAGATGTAAGAGGATTAGTAGACAAGGGATGGAGAGAAAAAACTAAGTCAATAAACAATGCTCACCAAGATGCTTTCAAACTATTAAAAATTTGTGTAAAATGCTTAGTTTTCCGACTATATACTGTTTTTAAATGAAACTAGAAAGTATCCAAAATAAATCCTTAAAAGCTATTTGAATACAGCTATAGTGAAAAATGGTTTGAAACTAATTTTGTGTTTAAAGTTTCTGTGAAAGTGTTTCAGAATTCTTTTTCCTTATTAACACCCTTAGCTGATTCATGTATCATTTCTTTTTCAAACTGGCACAAAAATTGTCGGTAGAAAATCTGCTGAGCTAAAGATCGAAGATATTAAGTTTATTTGTTTTACAAAATCGTGTAACAATTTTCTGAGGATTTTGTTGCTTAAATTGGCATGAAATTTTATTAGTAACCCATGAAAATATCATTTTTTTTTTTTTTTACATTTTTACAATATGGTACAAAAATATGTCTCCACTGAATAATGTCCCTCTTTTTTTTATATATTTTTTATTTATTTTCAGTCAGGTGTCAAGAACAAGCCAAGGACGAAGTGGACGACGAAAAAATTGAGACCTTTCTCGACAAAGTTTTTGCATATTCTGTCACATTTTTGAGTGAATTTTGATTCAATTACAAGGTACTGGTAATAATCTGATCTCTTCCTACATTCACCTCCGCTCGGAAGTCAAAACGTTGAGTAATGATAGGCGAACAAGATATCATAATGAGCAGCATGCAAGAATGACCAGGGGAACTTCTGCATCTGAAGTGTCCGTCTTGACTTAAAAAACTGGAATTTGGTTTTATGTGAGGCAAAAACTTTGACAAAAAAAATGAAACATAAAAAGTTTCCACAAGGACTATTTTCGAAGGTTAAGTGTGACTTCATGGCAGGAAGATGCAAATTGGGAAGGGGTTCTGGGGGGGTTGCTCGAATCAGCACCTTGAGGAATTTCCTATCTTAATTATGTATCCAAAAAAAAGTACATCTTTAAACAGTAAATAAAAACAAATATAAAATACTGTTTGTATGATCGACTGCTGAAAGCGTGTCTACAAGAGTAGCCAGGTTTATTTATAGTATTTATAGTATTTATAGTATTTTATTATAGTATTTATAAGTAAAGAGTGTTGTGTTGAAATGCAGAAATGAGTCACTTTTAGCTAGGCTAGAAATTTAGGCTAGGTAGCAAAGTCGGACCAAACTGATCAGATTTGTGACAGTGGAAAAGACAGAAGACTGATGACGAAACAGTACAATTGCAAAGTGGCAGTGATGGATCAAAAAATTGATTCTATCTGAAAATCTCTGGTAAACATTGTCGGACATTGTAACTTAAGGACTCTGTCGTTTGAGCGAAAACAAGTCTAAAATTGTAACACTCAAATTATACTAACAACTTAAAAGTTACACAGGTGTATGATCTGTAATGAGCACCAATTCTACTATTATAAATATATATAGTGCATTAATTGTGAGGTGACAGGTGGGTCATGACAGTTTGTCAAACCTGTATATTGGATTAAGTCATATTATTATAGACAGTGGTACAATAACCTGGCTTGTGGGGGAGGGGAGGGGAGAGGGGTTATAGTGCCTAGGGGTAGGGGAGAAGTGGTATAAATAAGAGTAACTTAAAAGAGTTTTCAAAAATTCCCTCATAAAGTCTTGCATTTCACTGCATTCTCTCATCAGACATTACACTTCAAAACAGAAAAATTCCTCAAAGATTGCAAAATTTTTACAATTTATGCACAAACAGCTTTAGCATCACTATCAATCACCTTCATCTTAATAATTCCAAGAAAAGGTGTTTGAGAAAAGCAAGCTGCCTCTTCAAACTATTTAACAACAGCGGTTGATAGCCCGGACTGACTGTGCTGCTCTATGGAAAACAGAGAATCATTTTCAATAATTCTTTAAGCCAGTCAAGTGTTTACGCAAGTGATGAATTGTAAATATTAATAGAAAGAGAAGTTTCAACAGCTGTCCATAAAACTCAATAACTGTGCATGCATGTTAAAGTCACTATTTATGAACATATGTATATAGTCAACTTGTACAAAGTGGATTAGATGCAAGCACACTATGGCTGATGTATATATTTTCAACAGCCTCTGTAAATAATACACTTGATGAATCTCTGACACCATTCCTTAATTGTAGCATAGATACCACCACCACTGATAGTACAAATAATTACTACGGGCTAGGGGGAAAGTTATCAAAGTAGCCCCACATTCGACCCCTTCCGTACCCCTTCAGGAATCACATATGGATGCCAATTACATCCAAACTGTCAGCAATTTTGTCCTTGTTTGGTCATTATTGGATATTTTGTAGTACACCACTGTCTACCACATGTATATCATTGATATAGAGACAGCAGGGAACTAAACCTACCCACTTGAACTTTCTTTACCCCATCCCCATTCACCCATACACCCACCCCCTCCTCCCTCCCTCTCTCCTTCCCCAACCCTCCATCATGCTTGTCAACACTTACAGTAATGCTCACAGACAGCACCATGAAGTGAATTTAATTCTTTGTTGGTTCAGTAAAACCAAGATTACAAAAGCAGGTCAACTTACAAAGCCTTTACACCCCTCATGAATACTT
>JAIPMN010011218.1:0-11893 GCA_020650975.1 Apostichopus californicus
GTGAATGAATCTGGTGATAAATCTGAACCCTGGATGAATCCTGGGATGAATCTGAATCCTGTGATGAAGCCTGTGATGAATCCTGGGATGAATCCTGTGATGAATCCTGTGATGAATCCTGTGATGAATCCTGGGATAGCTTCAGGTTGGTTGGCGTGATTATTGTTGTAACCTCTCTTCGTTTGAGAACACTGCTGATCGTGCGGCTCACTGTACTGTGGTGTGATTGATGGTTCTGCTGTTTTGGTACCGTGTCGCCCTTTGCCGAAGAAACCTTTCAAATGGCTTCAGTTTACAACCTCTGTGCTGTTCTGATGATATTACTTCTACATGTAGCAAATTCCGAAGATTTCATAACATGTGGGGGTTTCGTGCAATCTGATATTGAGATAAACTTCTCAAAAATCGAGGTAATCTTTGTCAAGTGTAGGCTAGGCCTAGCCTACTTAAAATTAGTCTGCTAAGTAATATATTAATAACGATAGGCCTAATATTTAGCCCACACTACAGTAGTGAATAGATACAAAAAGTTTAGTAACACAATACGTCGAATTCATTTTCGGTCAAGGAAGAAATATATATTATTCCCAGGTATACTTCTGATCCAGCCAGGCAATAACGTGAACTGTTGTAAAATCACACCACCTTGGTAAGTTCACCAACCAAGATCCTAAATAAACATTAAAATGCCAGAAACATTGCATTGGCCTAGCTAGGGTACATTTGTTTCTTGAGTAATTATAGAATACCCAGCACTTTTCTTCAAGTAGCAGCTGCACCAACCAAGGTCCTAAATAAACATTGAAATGCCAGAAACATTGCATTGGCCTAGCTAGGGTACATTTGTTTCTTGAGTAATTATAGAATACCCAGCACTTTTCTAAAAGTAGCAGCTTACTTTTTGCTGGAATGGGAGTTATGGTGGGGAAATCATAATTAGATAGATAGTTTAAAGGCATTGAAGACTCGCCCAAACCTCGTGCGGCCATCTGAAAAAGTTAACTTTCTGTTGCTTGCAAGTGACGTTTTGTTCGTGTCGCTACAAAATGCAGACAGTAATGAAACGTGATACCTTAATTGTTATCTTTAGTTGGACCTGAGATGTCCATCGCTGTATCGTTTGTATACTGTGCTGTGGGTATTGACCGCAGCTGTATGTACTGACTGCACATAAGTGTCTAATTACCGACGGTAGCAAGCTGTGTGTGTATTTTCTGGGATGGATGGTGGTGTTTAACACTTCTGTTACACCTCATTCGAAACTAGGTCAAATTACCGGCATTAGACGTTTCTTTTTGCGCAAGTCTTCACACCCTTTAAGGCCTACAGTAGGCTACTTCTCCCAGAACAAGATACTTTTTGCTGGAGTCAAAGTTGCGGTGGGCAAATCATTATTATGCCTCTTGAGGTTTATTTACTTCATAAATGCTTTTGAGTACAACACCTTCCTAACAGGTTATTTCTTGCTGGAGTCAGAGTCACAGTGCGAATTGAATCAATATTATTAGATTATATATTATTAGAGTCGTCGTGGAAAACAACTTGACTTTCACTCCACGACTCTACTCAAACAGAGGCCCTCTGAAAGGTGGGGTATCCCATAAATAAGTGTACCCAGATACCAATCTGAAAAGGAAATTCTGTCCACAATAACAATGCATCAATTAGCAAATATTTAAATTTGCTGTGTATAATTAAGTGGTGATTTCTGTTATTTACTTGCATAAAAACGTCTCAGGCAAATCCTCTCAGCATACTTTTTATGTGGTCATGAGAAATTACTGACACATCAAAGAGGTTAGTTTCTCATGTTAATGATATGCTTTAACTAAGAATATCCATGGATGAAAACCATTACAATTACTTGTTTACGGTACGTATAACTGCAGCTACCAGTGAAATCATGACCCATGTATGTATTGTATTGCTGTAGCATTAGCATTTACTATGCAATAGTGTTAATTTCTCTTGAACCTCTTGCCTTTGCTCCATGAAGGTCAAACTGTATACACCTCAAGGAGCCCTTAAATACCAGACTGACTGTGCACCTAACAATGGGTACTTCATGGTTCCAATTTATGACATGGGTAGTTTCATCTTGAAGTTGGAACCTCCAAAAGGTTGGATGTTTGGTGAGTAGCAATGTCGTAAATGGAATATTCCATATCAAATCCACCAATTTTTGGAGTATTCTGAAGTTTCGACCTCTGTAGCAAATTACCAAATTTTGTGAGTCCAGCAACAGCCATCCGTGATTTGACACGAAATCACCCAAATATTAAATATAAGCATACTGTATGTGGTAGAAGTCATATCTATTGTTGTGTTTTCAATTTTACACTTGATTAAAGAGACATCTCAGGTTAATTAACAATAATCAGAAACACAATTAAGGTCCGATTCGACTCCGAATTATTGATATTTCTCTGCGTCTGCTTACAATTATTCACTAACAACTCCCAGAACATGACTGGCGGGCAAACCAGCAAATGTCCTTCCAGAAGCTTCGATCTGGGTCTCTTGACCACATCACATGACATACACAATGATGAATAATTATGAATCAATAACCAATCACAATACTAAAAGATTACCTTTGATTTTACTGAGGAGAGTCATTTGGAAATCCTCTACACAACATGATACATGTATGTCTCTTGTACAGTAAAAGCTAAGTTAGCCAGTCTTGGAGACTAATTATATATTCTCACATGCATGTTTTGCAGGGCAAATTATTTAATTAATGTAATTTCCTGGTCATCCATTGAACAACCTATACTTGATATTTGGTTTTCCAGATAGTGTATCTTTGGTACAGCTGAAAAAATAAAAAATTCTACTGTGGATAGCTGCATGACATGGCCAGCATACCCCCATACTGTACAACAACGTATTTACTGTATGTTTTAACAATCACCACATTACCATAACAATCACCACATTACCATAACAATCACCACATTACCATAACTTGGACTAAGTGTCAAAGAGAACATGATGCACAAAATGCATTGGCTTACATCATGAGTACTGTAAACAATGATGCTAAATAGGAGTTCATTAGAAGTGTAAATTGCATACAGAGAAATGACAGGCATTTTTTGCATACCGAACTTAACTCTCTATTTCCAGAAACTACTAGGTATAACTTGAGTAACAAAGCAATATTACACCAAAATTCAGAATTAATGTGTATAGAAATAGTTTTAATTTTTTTGTTGCTATTTATTTACAAAATGGTAATCTGGATAATTTATTGTAGACAGCTGCACTTGTACGTTTTGTATATATATATATTTTTTTGTTTTTGTACACTAACATTTTAAAATAATATTTTCTTATTGTACTCACTGTACTCACTTTTGATGTCCTGTTTATAAATATTTATATTAATACTGGAAATAAATGAATGAAATGAAATCAAACACATTTATGTAAATAAGCAAGACAGGCCAAAATGTCCCAGAATCCTGAACATGTATACAGTATCGCTAAAACCTTTGTTAGGATTATCCCAAAAAGAACAAACTCTGGCTTGCTTTGGCTTTTCGTTATGTTTTTACCGTGGAAAAACACAAAGTATAAACTAGCATAAACTGAAGATTAAAACCAAGTCTCTTTATGTATTCTTTGTACAGAATATATGATGTATGTAGAAGAAGATCATGCAATGATATCATTTTCTCTTTCTATTCACTCCAGTTTTATATTTAGCCCCTCAAAATGTTTTATATTGTTCTATTATTCTTTAGCACCTAGAAATGTGTCTCGAAATATTCCCTCTTAAGAACTACAGCCATTCATACAGTATGATCGCCATTTTATCCTCAGAGCCATCGAGTGTTGCGGTCGATATTGATGGGGAGACTGACAAATGTAGTCGAGGAGAGGACATCAACTTCCGATTCATTGGTTTTACCGTTAAAGGGAAGGTTAGTGCTCGTTTTCTCCATTTCCTCGTGCCAATCTTTTGTCAAAGTTCTGTGCTATATTAATAATTTGTAAAAGTAAGTTGGCCTGACATTTCGATCCTAGCAGGATCTTCTTCGTAGGCTAAATGACAAGTAACAGTAACAGAAGGGACAAATACACGCACAGAATACAGACAGGTTAATGAGCATGGTGAACACAAAGAGATAGATGTAAGGGGATAAGTAGAAAAGGGATGGAGAGAAGAAAAAAAAAGAAACTAACAGGGCAGAAGGAGAGGTAGGAAATCAACTGTAGAGGGACAAAGAGAGGACTAAGGGTTATTATTTATATTAATAATAATAATAGGAATTTATAAAGCGCAAAATGCAGAAGCCTCTAAGCGCTATATATTACACACGGTACATTGGTAAATTTCATTTTGTGCCTCACCGTACTGTTTTAGTTTAGATGTGGAAATAATTAGCATACAGTATAATTTATGCATATATATTATAGCTTCATCTAAGCGAAAAACAGTATATTTTAGTCCCTTTTCAACAGAGACCAAAGATAATAGTTTTCGGTACTCAGCAAACGTGAATTTGTACATGTACGTATATAACAATTGAAAAAGTATTAACGAGCACTGTTGACCTATTTTTAGCAAACTGAGCTGTGATATTCTTTTCCCTTCAGGTGACAAATAAAGGTCAGATGGAGGGACCAGCAGGGGTCACCATCTCCATGGCCAAGACGGGAAGCAAAGAGGTCATAGCTGAGGTCATATCAAATGAGAGAGGGCTGTAAGTCACCAATTTCACAGACAAGGTCTTCCTTTTAAGATGACTGGATGCATATCGCCACGCTACTCAGCGATTCTATTTTTCCCACTCTATGGTATTCATCCAATGAAATTCATTTTCTTACTTTTTAAAAAGAGTAGGAAACTGAAGTTTTAGGACTGATTTATGTTATTGATTATTAGTGTTTAAAATAATGCAATTTCTCAGAGATCTCCAACACCTGGTGGCAGCTACCATTATAAAATGTTGTTACATGTACGTACATAATCTGGAATAAATCTTCACAATTTACAGATTTGAAGCGCCTAACATCCTTCCCGGGGACTACACATTAACAGCGAAACATCCTACCTGGAAGTTTGTCGAGGTAACTATTTGCCACATCGATGTATGAATGTTTTTTAAACCATCTAATATTAGTTTTCTTAAGTTTATGTCAGGTTGTTTGATGTGATTCAGTATAAAAAGCAAATTTGCATCCATCAAAGCCAAGCAGACTCTTTCCTCATCATTTTTGGAAAGTTTGTGATTTGAATATGTTACAAAAAAAATTTAAAAATTGCCTTGAGGTGTTTAATATATATCTATTGATGTGATTCGTGAAAATGCAACTTTGCATCCATCAAAGCCAAGTAGCTACTGTATTTTCTTGTAATCATCGTTGGAAATGTTGCGATTTGAAAAGGTTAACAAATTATGAAAGAATAATTGTCTTCAGATGTTTATTTGCATTTTATTACAAAACATGCCATGCAAATTCTGCTTCCCTAAAACTGCCATCTATTTCTAGTCACACTTGGTGTGCAAGTTAGTATTCATACAGCATTCACCATTAAGTAATGACACAGTTTATACCAACGATTTGGCCTAGTGGATAAAGGCAGTGGCATTTGAAGCAATGAGGCTTAGCAATCGGGAGGTTCGGCCGGGTCATAGTAAGTTGGGTTTTCATCCAAGAGCAAGCTATGGTTTTCCCATCTGAAATGACTTTCTAAAATTGAAAAGATTCCAATTTTGAGTTTAACTGTTGAATTGGAAGCCCCGACTTGTAAGTCGTAATCCATAAGCCCTTCTTTCTCCCACATTTGTGGTCGCTTAAGCATCGTAAAATTAACTGCTGATTTTTAGATTAATATTTGTTGGCGGATCCAGGATTTTTTGGCAGAGCAGGCCAGACAGGTAGGTCTTGGTAGCTAGCATAAGTAGCTTTGCATAGGAAAAAATATCTGGATATAGTGAAACCCGCTTAATTTTTCCACTATGAACTTTGCCTTGGAAAAACACTGACATGTTTAGCTAAATTTTCCTTTGCAAAAATGTTGTAAAAGGGACGGTCCAGGCCCCCCCTTCACCAGATCTTACCCGATGGCAATAACTCCTCAATTCTTTTGTATCTCCCTTTTGTCTTCAGCCGAGTTTTCCATTCACCATCTCTAAAGACGTCACGACCATCGACAAGCAAGTTCAGGTCAAAGGTTACGATATCAACGGACGCGTCGAAAGCGACGGGGAGCCTGTCAGAGGCGTCATGTTTGTGCTTTTATCAGAGTCCGTTTCCAAAGAGGTGAGTACGCAGTCAGAGGTGATCAGATCGTGCTCCGTTGCGTCGCTGCATTTCTGTTCTTTAAGAGGATAGTCTAGAGAAAAGTTATATTTAATTTATGAAAGAAGAGCAAATGCTGAGTATCCTGGTAAAATTTGCATTCGATTCCTGCGTATCATTTTCAGAATAGCATCATTTGAAGTTGACATGAGTTGTATCCAAAGAGAGCTTGAAGCAAGACGGTGTGATGTCCTAGAAACACGCTGACAAATGTCTGTCATGTTTTTGTGTTGAAATTGACATCCAATTTCCTATTTCAAAAAATTGGTGTAAATATCAGTATGAACACACTATACAGTCATTGGTATATTATTGACTTAACATTCCCTTAGGGTAAAGTTGTAACCCTATCCAATCCAAGGTCATAACAATAAAATGAAAAATATAAAAATATCGGAACATTTTTTGCTACCACTGTTCACTTGTGACGTCACACCTATTTGCTTCAAGATCGCTTATGATACAATACAATCTGTGACAATTTCAGGTATCAATATCTTGATGACGCTGTTTAGGAATTGCTCACAAATTTCAAATTTTAATGACCATACCTTGAAGCCATTGCTGTATGATGCACTCTCATAGCGAAGTTTGGACCCGAGGAAGTCCAGGGCAAAAGTTACCCAAGCTAGGTGACATCAATAAACCCCTCTTATCTCCCACTCTGGCAGCTGACTGTCACAATTAATTATGTGATTTTTCACCCTGCTGACCACAAGATCAAACCTCCAGAGCTTGGTCCGCTTGGATCAATGAAGTGTAAATTAATTGTGATGCTAAAATGTGCAACTGACTGTCCCATTAGGATCTTGATGCTTTGTAGTAGAATGTACACACAGGCCAAACCGATTGTGAAATCGTGAAGGTAAAGGACTGATCAAGTTAGCTAGGCCAGATGGGGCGGGAAGTTGTTAAGACGGTGTATCTAATTTGTTTGGACCCAACTGCTAAGGCATATATGGTCGGGTTGGACCTGTGCCCCATTATCGTAGGGCAGGAAAATACGCTATGCTGTGGAGCGTAAAATGGAAAAAAAAAATAGAATTTGCTTAATCGTCTCTGGTTAGAAATTCCTTCAGCAACCACTTCCGTACTAGATTAATGAAAACGGGGGATCGTGAGGATTATTTTTGCTATATTTTGATGTTGTTTTCAAAGACTAAATTTATTTGGTCCCATATATGCCGGAATTCTATTTAGGGTCCACAGTGTATTGTTGTCTGTTTTATGTGATGCAAGTTTTGTCATTTTCGTTCCCCTTTTAGGATGTCTCGGATTGCGATCAGACGATGGTCTCCGGCTTTAAAGTTTCCACAAAAAAGAAACAGCTGTGTCACGTTCAGTCAGACCAAGACGGCTCCTTCGTCTTCCCATCAGTTCCAGCTGGCGATTACACAATGGTATGGACTTTACTTTCTTTTTATTGCAACGACTATCAAAAAGAGCGCGTAAACAATCAAACCCCTCTCTCGAAAGGTTTCCTGGGAGACACAAACAACAAAACATCGAGACCTGGAGAACCTTTAACACTTCTGAAAATAATATTTTGTCGAGCACTTTTCCAGCAATCTTCACCATTAAAAAATATATGAAAAATTGGTGTGTCGATCACATCTTGTCGAAATTATAAACAAAGGTATTTAGCATAGTTTCGATTAAAAATGACACAACTTTTCAGAAACGCATGAGTTTTCAAATTTCGTTCAGTCCAGTGGGTGGAGCGTCAACGATGCGTTAACAAATTTCTTCAAATATTTGTGCCGTCTCATTTCTGTGTTCTTCCTTGACCTGCTAAGCCTAACACTTTGTAAGAAATACTGCTTACCTTTTCTAACAGAACACGTGAGGAAATTATTGTATCCTGTGCAGGGTAGGTTTTTCTATGTCTTGTGGCTTCTGCCTGAGATGTTACGTTAAAAGCTTTCTCGTGTCAATCAAACGTGTTAAACGTTTTTCTCATTTTTCTCTCCTTGCAGATTCCTTTCTACCAAGGAGAACACATCACCTTCGACGTCTTACCGTCCAGTCTGGATGTCACCGTATCTTTCGACAGTCTGCGTGTTCCGGTAAAAACATTATTTTTTGGGCTCGCTCTAGATAAATGTCCTTTCTGATTTCAAATCAGAGAACCTTCCACAATAATGTTTTTCATTTTTGTTTGATGGTATTAAGTTAGAAATAAAAAAGGTAGGGTATTATCAGTAATCATTTTGTATCGGACAGCACTAACTCAACGTCCAACAAAGCTATGGTCGATCGGGCAATTAACTTGTTATTGGTCTATTTAAAGCTGCTGGACCTAGCGAGATACAACTCAGCTGGAGAGATGTGACCCGACCTTTGACATTGTTGTGGATACCCGTATCCTTAAAACTTAACCCAGCAAACCGAACAACTGATGATCATTCATCAATATTTCGTAGAAACATTCTGTTCTGTGGATAAATGATTGATGTATCATGGAGGAAAACCAAGACATTTTCATATGAAGTGGCCTGATGACATCATCCATTTTGCTGTTGCCAGATGCATTATATGAAATATCACACAACATTTGCAAACATATCTATAAATGAGTGAAATATCATGGAGGAAAACCAAGACATTTTCAAATGAAGTGCCTTGATGACATCATCCATTCTGCTGTTGCCAGGTGCATTATATGAAATATCACACAAGATTTGCAAACATTCATATCTCTGTGATACAAAGTGACGACAATTTTTAGCAATGTCGCTAAGCAACCAAAAAACAAAAAATAATTATTATTTAAATATTATTAAGCAATCAATTTACATCTACCTGAAAATGCTTTTTTAATTTTGTCTGGAATCTTTGATGATTCATGGGTAGAATGCAACCTCTACTAATTGAAACATGCTGGCAGCCTACAGACTATACAGCTGCTTCCTGTTGATGAATATGGTTTTCTTTAGTATGGGCAATGTCTCTTGAATCTCCATGGTTCACAGAATTAAAAAGTGCAAACAGCCTGTGGATTACTTTCGTCACAGAAGTTATCTGTTTAGGCGCTAATTGCTGACAGCAATGTCTCAAATAGACTTCCTAAAGTCATTAACAACCCGTTTCATTAGTACAGAATGCAACACAGATATATCAGTGTATCGCAAGACGAACGAAAGGTCGGATGGTGATATCTCAGCGGCTTCGTCTTGCTCTCGGCACTAATTAATTAATTAATTTTGTAACTTCAATTTACAGACTGCTTTCAAAGTGGAAGGTTTCTCCGTGACCGGCCGAGTCCTGACATCTGCGGAGGTGAGTCTATCTAAACGACTTCTTTGTGTATCACGTGGAAAGGAAAACAGTGGACATTTCCATTCGTATGCAAATTATGTGACTTCTTCAGAATGGATAAAAAGGAACCCTAGGATGGACGGTCTAAATGACAGATTGCCTTTACTATCTTCTTGTGATATTGTTTTTTTATTAAGATGATAATTGTGGAGTGTGTTTTATGTACTCGCATGCATTTGTGTATGCGAACATATCTAATGATGGGACATTTGGAATGGACCTCATATATGGTATAAATACGCCCCATATTAAATACCAAAAAAACCAGTCTCACGTTAAGTGGCGGTCAGAGGCTAGGCTGATTGCGAACTAAACCTGTCCTCGGGGGGATGGCACGGCCACCTGAGGTGGGTTCTAGTTTAAAGGGGTGTCTCGGGGGACTGTGGTGCCAGGTCTTGGGGAGCCCTCTGGCTGAAGTCAAGCTACTATGTCTCCTTAAATTGTCATTTCACCAACTGCTTCCATCTGTGGACAGATTTATATCTGACATTTATTGATGCCTACTGTTAGGTCTACTGCTCTCCATTTTATCATTTTACCATCTTAAAGGAGCTGCACTCCATGCAGCTCGAATAAGAGTAGATGCACCTACACAACTGGAGGTGAAAGATCAAAGGTCATTTGAGGTCGGTAGAGGTCAGAATGCAAAAACAATCGAAACAGTAACCACCAGAGAGGTATATAAATGTATGAATGCCCTGTACTGCATACAAGCTGATTATCTGGTAGCAGAGGTCAAAGGTTATTTCAATAGGACAGTCAATCTTTAGATTTGGTTGAGATTTCATCTGGTTTATGTCTTCTCTCTCTCTCGATTGCTCTCTCAGGGTAGCGGGATAGGAGCCGTCGCCATATCCGTGCAGGGGAGGAAGGACGTGAAAACCAAGTCCGACGGCATCTACAAGCTAGAGAAGATCAAATCAGGAACCTACACCCTGACCGCGTCCAGCGAACATGTCGTGTTCGAGCCTGCCACCGTCAAAATCACTCCCAACACTCCAAGACTTCCAGACATCCTAGCAATAAAGTAAGTGTTTCTAGTCACATGGTGGGAACTTTTGCAAGCCAACGAGAGAACGAAATAACCGTCAACAAATTTGCTGATCTACAGCAAACAACTTTCGTAGGTAAATCCATGAAAGTTTGGAGAGGCTGACATTTTGATCCTGGCAGGAACCTCCTCGAAGGTTAACTAGATACGAAATTTGGCCTTTTGTTGGGGAGGACAGATCCTGACTTTTCCTGTAGCTTTTACACTTTTTGAATGGTTTGATGTATATGGGTTGATCGTAGTAACCGTGTAATGCAATGACATCCATTTAATGTGTTAATCGGTCAGTTTAAAGTGACACCATCTGCAGTGACGATTCTTGTCTTTTCTTATCCAGTTGTGCTTTTGCCGTTTTATAGGTTAGGTATCCTTATGACATGTTATCTCATGTTCCCATGTATGTTTAAAGTTTTCTTTAGTTCAGATGTGTGAAAGAAAGTGGTCTTGGAATATATTAGGAGTGTACTTGGGGGTGGGGGGGGGGGAACAGTTTCCCAGATATTCAACAGTGACCATTTGTCAAAGTATGTCATTTTTGTGCAGATTAGTATCACATTGGAGGTTTGGAAGGTAAACTTAATTATGTTTATTATTATTATTATTATTTATTATTGACATTGTCTGTAAAATAGTAGCTTGGACATTTTCTGGTAGGGTGATGTAATTATATCCAAAAATATTGCTGTTTGCATGACATCTGCAAAGTTATTTTTTCTTATTAATTATGATTTTTACCTGCTCTTTAGGTTCAGTGTGTGTGGAAAAGTGGAAGTGGACGCCAAAAGTGGCGTTTCACTCGGCAAACGCAGAGTGCTGTTGAATCCCACGAAGCAAGGGAATGCGGAAGCCGTTTCCACCAGCACGGATTCTCATGGCAAATTTTGCTTCCAGGTTAAACCAGGAGAGTATGTTTTAACTGTAAGTATTACGACAAGAAGCGAAAATGATTGAAACGTTTTAGGCAGCAGATTACCAGCGGTGACTTAGTGCTTTATGTGATATATCAGTTAATGCATGAGTTGTGTTTTGTTCAGTTTTACTGACAAATTAATGTCATGATCACATGTAAGTGGATACTCCCTGCAATCTAAGTAGGGATGCAATGTGGTTACAACCGTTCAAATGCTCTTAATTAAAAAGTGTATATATAAAACATATAATAATAATAGTATATATATATATATGAATATATATATATATATACAT
>JAIPMN010011221.1:1652-33989 GCA_020650975.1 Apostichopus californicus
AAGATTAATGCATGTCGTCCAGTTACAGAGTTGTTGACAATTGACAATTCATAATCATGGACGTTAAATATGAATGTAAGAGACTGACTTCGGTCAGCTTGCGGCTTTGATAAGCCAATGGTGGCTTCTTCACGAGTTCCTGCTTGCAGGAGGATCTAAAATACACACAATACATACATGTGGATGTTGTAACATATATCTTACTGCTGTTAATGACATGTTACATAATGTTCACAGATGTTGATGAAACTTCAAAGTATAACTCAAATGCCAGTTGGAGAGCCTCTTGGCAATCATAAGGAAAGACAAAAGGCTCTTCATATCTGGAGAGCCTTTTGGAGTTCCATAAATTGCACCTATTAACAAGAAGACAAGCTTCAGAAAGTTTGTACAGAAGAATAGACTAGTTTTACTTAATTTACCTAAATCTGCTTAAAGTGAAATTTTAGTCATGAAAAGCTGAAACAATAAGTATTAACAATAAACAAAAGTTATTTGCTATTGTCTCACCAGCTCTTCCAGAACCAACAGCTGATTTCTCTTCTTTAGAGCGTTCATCCTCAAATGTTCCGGTACTACGTAGTCCTTGGCCGTCTTCAGTTTGAAGTCACCCATGTTCTCTTGAGCTTCCTTGATCGCCTGGACGTCCGCGGGGTCTTCATGATCTTCGGGTGGTTTGCTGGATCGTAACTCTTCCCACTGAAAATCAAAGGACAATCATACGTACATCAGTCAGAGATCAAAATCATATTAGACACTTCTCTCTGACAAATCATTTGTCAAGGAGACCTGGGAGAAGTAATTTCATTGTTCTTTCATTTGCATCTTTGGGCAGAAAGTAGGTTATGTGATATTAATGGAAACAGATAGACAAACATATCTGTGTGACCAAAGGTGACAGCATCCATTTTAATTTATGAAATATGTGAAAACAAAATAGATCTCTGCAAGTCCTTGATGATACCCAGTGAGATATTAGATAAAACAAACAGGTCATGTATCCCCTCACTAGTAACTATCACATCATAGACAAAACATAACAGAAATGTCTGTTACGCATGATCCTCTCTCTGATCTCTTCTGATCATATTTCATGATCCTCTCCCATGATCCTCTCTCATGATCCTCTCACATGACCATCTCTCTAGTAACTATCACATCATAGACAATACATAACACAAATGTCTGTTACGCATGATCCTCTCTCTGATCTCTCATGATCCTCTCTCTGATCTCTCATGATCCTCTCTGATGATTCTCTCTCATGATCCTCTCTCTGATCTCTCATGATCCTCTCTCATGATCCTCTCACATGATCCTATCTCTGATCTCTCATGATCCTCTCACATGACCATCTCTCTAGTAACTATCACATCATAGACAAAACATTACACAAATCATCTCTCTGATCTCTCATGATCCTCTCTCTGATCTCATGATCCTCTCTCATGATCCTCTCTCTGATCTCTCATGATCCTCTCACATGATCCTTTCTCTAGTAACTATCACATGATAGACATTACCCTACACACATTTCCGATGGTCATACCTGTTTCTGACGGGTTAGTCTCTTCTGCTTGGCTTTCTCTGCCTTCTGTAGAGCCTGGTTCACCTTCTCACCTAGTCTACCAGTCAGTAGGGTTGGCTTCTTAGCTCCTTGCATCTCTAAAAAGAAAAGGTCACAATGAATACAAACTTGTTTTACTGACCTAGCACCTAATAATTAAATAAGTTGTTAAAGTAAATTGTTAATGCCATCAACATGATTCATTAATTTCTGTTTTATAGGGTCTACCTGGGTCCAAGACAAATAATGCACAACAAATATCCCTCCTACAAGCCAGTCACATTTTCAAAAAAAGTGTGAACAAGTGTAAGAGCCAATCTCACCGCCCAGTTTTTTCATAGCTTGGTCGACAGTCAGACAATGTATGGATTAAAATGTAACCTGTTGATTGACTGAATCAGTACATTCTCTCATATATCTTTTCCATTGTTTCATCTTTAATCAAAGTTACAACAATGTTAAACAATGGGCTATTGTTATAACAATATCAGACCGCAAGGCAGTTACTTTACCAAGCTGAACAGCCACACATGCAGATGGGAGAAGCCAAATGGCTTTTAACTTAGTACAATTCCTGTCTCTCAGCACATCCAGTTTAAGATCCTACTTCTCACCTAAAAAGCGATCAACGGGCTTGCCCCTCAACATATCACTGACCTTCTTACTCCTTTGCGTCGGTCAACTACAGTTACGCTTCGCTCTTCCTATCATGCGCATTTGCAATTAACTCCTGGTCAGTGTACCCCAAATCATTATGGCGATCGTGCCTTTTCTTTCGCTGCGCCTTCTCTTTGGAACGAACTCCCATTTCACATTTGTGACTCTCCCTTCCTTTGTATTTTCAAGAGACAACTTAAAACGTTTCTGTTTGATTCCTAGTTTCTTTTATTCCTTGGTTTCCTTTGTCTCTTTCCTACTTTGTAAAGCGCTTTGAAACGCTGTATTAAGCGCTATATAAATGTAATTTATTATTATTATTACAATTCACATCAGGAGGCTATTCAATTCACAGTATTTGCAGATTTTGAATATTTTCCCCTTCAAAATAGACCAATGTTTCAGATGTGGAAAACCATGGTTTTCACACTTCAGTTTAGCCAGGGCTGGAGCAAGCAACCTCCCAGATGTTAGGTTTAATTGCTTCTAATGCAAATGTCTTTTTCAACTCGTCCATATGGCTGGTCGTTAGTAGATTAATGACAATGACATAATAATACAATAAATGATTTCTGACTCACCAGTCGTGAGAGCTGCATCAGAATTAGACTGAGATAGCTTGGGGTCTCCCCCGAATGAATCCTGTGTGGCTTCTCGAGACAAGGCCTTCTCCGAGACCATGGTGGGTTTACGATTCATCTCTTCACGGAGGACGTGAAACTCCTTACTCAGTTCAGTCGTACGGTAAGTCGCCACTTGGTGGGAAGATTTGATGGAAACTACTACGACTCTTTCAAATTCCAGTTCTGCTTTGAACCTGTAAGAAAAGAAATCACATAAAAGAAAAAACTAAATAACTAGAGAAAAAAAACTATTACAAGGCAAACTTTCATCATTGCAATGGGTTAGAAATAGATGTCAGAGTTTCACCTGCATAATTCCCTCCACAACCCCCTTCCCCCCCCCCCTCGCTCTGAACCCTCATGCATGTAGGTATAACAGAGAAAGCCATTGCCCGTATACTCTCTGTAGTTATAGAAGTTGACAAGCTGTATAGGTTACCGCTTTTTTAGCATACACCCCTATGGTGAACTTTGACACTGTCATCATGGTAGCGTGTCTTTGTCTGGTGAAAGTTTGTTAGTTTTTATAATTTGAGGTTGATTATCTGTTCATTTACATTGGGAAATTTGGGTGGTTCTTGTTGTTTACCTGTGTTTATATGTGTTGGAAGGTTTTGGACTAGATAAGGCGCATACATTAAACAAGTTATTCATATTTCATTGTTTTATGTTATGTTTTCAGCTTGTCTATTCTCTTACAACATAGGTTTCTCACAAAGTATAAGTTTGGGGACTTGTTCATGAGCATCCCTAGTGTTGTACATGCACTAGTTGAAAGTGCAGTAAGATTTAAAAACAGCATTCCAAATACACAACATGTCTAGATAAACTGATGACTTCAAAATAAAAATAAAATCAATATAAAAAATCAATCAAAAAAATCAATCAATCAATAAAATAAAAAAATATATAAAAAAATTAATAATAATCATAATAAATAATAAATTAAAACAACAATTAAAATAAAATAAAATAAAATGATGACTTGGCAGATTTGTCTAAGTACTATTGCTTTTGTCATTATTCTGCATTTTAAGGTGAAGACACACTTTGAAAGAAGTGTGCTTGTTATATCCATGTACATGTACATGTACTTTTACAAATTCAGTATGAAAGATTTGTACTCATTGACTCAGACTTCCACTTCCAAGATTGAAATAAAATAAAATAAAACCTAACCCAATTTGTTGTTTTTCACAAATGTCTAAATGTTTACATTGTGAGATCATGAATCAATTACCTCTGTTGAAGTTTCTCCAGGGCAATGCGATGCTTCTCAGCTTCCCAGGCCAGTTCTTTATGCACCAGTTCGATCCTGTCCTTGGTCTGCCTCTCCAATTCTCGCCGGATGCCAGGGTCCATTTCAAACTCCTGAGGTTATTATAAATATTTAATATCTTTCTATGGCATGGTTTGTTGACATATTACAAAACTACACTTGTTGGTCTCTAATAACAAGCATCGTTTTTGAAATTTGGGCACTTTTTGAAATGTTTAACAATCACTTAAACAGATTCTACAAGTGTCAATAAACGCATAATCTGAAGTATTTGAGATAGTCGATATAAAGTGAGTGTATAGTCTCCTTCATATAATGGGGATTTACTTCTGAATGGTACGATTGTTAAAGGTCAGTAATAATGCAATGAAGCCGCTTATTCGACATGCTATCATTAAGTCAATTAGGAAGAAACGTCTCAGTGATATTACATCTTCTCTCTTCTGTTGTTGTTGTTGTTGTTATGATTATTATTATTATTATTATGTGGAGTGTTAGCTCAGTGGTTAACGCCGATGCCTTTCAATCATAAGGTCCCCGGTTCGAGTCACTCCAAGATTAATGTATGTTGTCCAGTTACAGAGTTGTTGACAATTCATAATCATGGACATTAAATATGAATGTAAGAGACTGACTTCGGTCAGCTTGCGGCTTTGATAAGCCAATGAGGCTTCTTCGCGAGTTCCTGCTTGCAGGAGGATCTAATATACATACATACATACATTATTATTATTATAGAGAACTCTTGTTAGTTAGACATTTGTCAATTGAGTCCTTTTCCATTCCTGTTCCATAGGTCAATTACAAACATCAAGCAGATGGTTCCATTTCACTTCTAACTTTTATCAACATCACAATTCACTAATTATAGTGAAACGGTCAATTTGTTCCACGAGGAGACAAATTCACTGAAGCCAAGTGGAGATTTTTGGACATCTGTTTATTCCGAGACTACCAGTAACAAAGCTTTAAACTATCATTGTATGCTAATATTTGCATAGGAGGAGACTGGACTTATAATAACTAATATGTTCCATGAAGTAGTGCTCAGATGAACTCAAACATCTGGTGTAGTTGTCCAATATAACATGTTTATTTCTGTCAGTTGAAACTAAATATATGATGACTAGCTGTGGGCAATTAGCCAAATCATATTTAATGACAATAACAAACTGAATGCCTGGCAAGTATATATATATAGACATTAGGCAAGTTGACAATGACAGGTCCACAAACTCTTAAGCACACATCAGGAGTTCCATGAGGACTAATCTACAACCTACCAGACCCCAACATTTTTTTAGGGGGGAGGGGGGGTTAATCAAATTGTTTGTTCAAGGGTGAAATGATATAAACACTTAAAACAGTTCAACCCCCCCCCCTCCCAAAACGCTTGTGTAACAACTCGATGTTCAGAACATATGAGACTAGACTGAACGGTATTAACAAATAACTTCATCAACCTGTGTCGAAAAGTTCCGAAAACTTTAAATATATTTCCTGACGTCTACGAAACTCACGCGACCCACAGAAATTTCTTCACAATCAATTTTTGGGTTTTATTCATAGCTTGCAAATGGTTATTTGTTAGAGAAAAGCTGACCACTGTATCTTTTCCACACTGTTAAGGTAATTAACAAACTAAGTTTGCTAAATAATCCCACTATGCTATTATTTGCATAGAGAGGGGGCAGTGGGCGGGGGGAAGGTGTTCTACATCTTTTTTTTTCAAAATCAGTCATTTTACTGACCTTTCTCTCAAGTTGCAGTTTTCCAGGCAACTCTTGGTTTTTCTCCAGCAGTTTCTTGAACTGCCTCCTGAGTTTAGCGATGGTCCTCCTGACATTTGTCTTCTTCTCCTCAGCTAGTCTCATCATCTTGTCATATTCTGCCTGCTGTTTCTCAAGTTCGATGCTGTAGTGGTCCTTACTCTCGATATCCACTGTTCGTAACAACTCATCATCTTTCTACAAAATGGTTCCAAAAGAAAAACAGAAGGAGTAAACAACTATATATTAATGATTCAATGTAATACATACATGTACATAATGCTATTGATGAATCTTTCTACCAAATTGGGGAGATTTTCAATTGATATTAATCCACTTTCTCCTTTGCAGTTGTACTGTGAACCTCTTGTTGGTAAATATTAGAAAGTCCACATGAAGCCTTTTGTTAAAGAAGAAAGGAATATTAGGCTAGAAGAGTTGAATCAGTCACCTAAAGAAGTATTGTGTTATACCATACGAGCTACCCACCCATAATATGAATAATCCCTGATCACCGTATTTTCACATAGGAGAGCTAGGGGTTGGGGGGTGGGGGAGGGGGTTGGGGGAACCATAGTATTTTACATAGCCTGCAACAAAGGAAAACACCCAGTTTTATTGGATATAACCAGGAAAGGGTGAAGGAGAATTTTGCTAAATACTAGAGTATAAGAGATGTAAACCTGAGGTCAAAGGTTTGTGTCCCATTACAGCAAAACCATTTTTTAATTTTTTTTTAATTCTCCAGTCAGATTTTAATTTAGTTTGACTTAATGACCCATCATGCAATCATAACTTAGAGAAAATTTCAAGGAAGAGGCCAAAAATAAAAAGACTTACCCTAGCAGAAGGAATCTTGGCCTTTGCAACCGCCTGAGCCTCTTCGATTTGCTCCGTGGTCATCATGGTAAAGACGAAGAAGTTTCCGTCGGCAGCGGACGAGAAGATGTGTCTGTCGTCAAAGCTGGGGACGAGGGTGGTTATGCTGCCGTAGTTGTTATCGTGGACATTCAACATCCAGTAATTGGTCAGACTGGACAGATCTGCCTGGTTCAAGTTAGGCTGACGGTCGTTCTCATCTTTGTCTTCCTTGGCTTCCACGGTCTGTACTCTTATGACGCCATTCTCCATACCCAAGATGGCGTACTTGCCATCGTGTCTGTAAGGAGGGAAGAAGAAGATGGGGGTGGAAGTGGCAAGAGGTGGCGGTTGAATATGGCAATCATAGGTGGCGGAATGAGTGGATGAAGATGGGGCCCTTGGAAGCCAGGAAACCTGGTAGATGAGAGGCAAGGTTGTCTAGAGCTGGGTTAGTCTTGGGACAGATATGTCACTGGGTCACCTTTTCTTTACCTTAAATATACTATGAACATGAGAATGCAATTTATTACTTTTATCCCATATTTGCACAGACATGGAAATTGACTGTGGACCTCAGGGATGGAATCTCCCTCCCATCTTGTCAGGCCTGATTGTAGGTTGTAAGATTGAGGCATGGCTGGCTGAGGTCAGGTCAGATTCTCTTCCAGGAAGAAATGTTTTGTTTCTCCCTGATTCTCTTCCAGGAAGAAATGTTTTGTTTCTCCCTACCTCAAATATTCTTCATAGGCAGCCAAGAGTATTAACTACATTTCTACGTAACAGAAAACACAGTCAAAACGAATTTTGATGTATGTGGCTGCATGTGGAAGCATTAACTAGTTCCTCCCACTGTTTACATCTCCCATATACTCTAAATACACTCTAATGAAATTTGAAAACTCACGTGAAGCTGATGGTTCTGATGGGGACATCGTCGCTGTCTAGGACAGCGACTGATCTGATTGGTTCATTAATAGCTTCCTCTTGGCTGGCTTTGATCATCATCGCCTTCTCTTGATCGTCAAAGAATTTACACTCGTAGAGATAACCGGCATCAAAATCTCCCTGCAGATTGAAAAAATGTATTAATTAGAGAATTATGACTTTAAGAATTAAGAATAATATAACAAAACAAAGAAAATATATCAAGCTACCAAAAATATAAACCAATGGAATAAATCATTGTCTACTTGATAGACAATAATCTTTGACTGCTAAATGGCAGCAATTTTACCAACTGTATTTAAATCACAAATAAAATTGCAAAATTCAAACTGAGACACACCCCGCACCCCACCCCCCCCCCCCTTGTCCCTAATTATAGTTAATGGGTAAGAACTTCAACTATGACCGCGACACACATTTACATGACCATTTTCCACCAGACATTAGCAACACTTAAAAAGTAACATATGATTTATGAAACTGATCCTGTCATGGAGAACAGAGTGGGATTATATTTTCATACCATGGAGACCCAGAATGTATTGGGATCATGAGGCGAGTAGACACCAAAGAGGATAGGACTGGGAACATCCGGGATGAAATGGGATTCTGGTTCCTCATCTTCTTCCTCCTTCTCCTCATCTGTTAAAAGGACCAAGAAAACAAGAAGAAGAAGAAACCTCAGACAGATGTGACCAGAGAACACATACAGCTCTGACAATGTAACAATCTGTGCAGAGAACCTAATGACTCTGTCATATCGTCCCTTGTTTGGCGTACTTATGAGTATGCATATTACTTTATTTTGTTTTGCGTAGTGACCAATGTTTTTGAAACATCTATATGCCCTTGAAACTGTTATACATCCTTTAAATTTAGAACGGCAATAAAACATAATTTGTTGTCTGTGACTTAAAACTAGGAGACTGCTTAAAAAGGTATTATTTGTGATCAAACATTCAGTTGCAAATCAGTGAAATGATTTGGACCGTGATGAATGTTATGTTAACATTTGTCAGTATGCAAAAACAGGGAACGATATCTTTGTCCTGGTCTAGAATAAATGACACAGCATTCAATATTGTCCTTTTTTTCCCACATTGTTTCAAAATATATACAATTATGAATATTTCATACCTTCCATATGATCCACATCCCAGCAACACACGCTATTTATCTGGGCCATGCAACATACCTTCACATTGTTTCACAATCTTAAGAATTATGAATATTTCATACCTTCCATACGCTCTAGATCAGAGCAACACCCGATATTAATCCAGGGCGTTCAACATACCTTCATATTGTTTCACAATATTAAGGATTATGAATATTTCATGACTCCCATACGATCCAAATCCGATGAACACACTATATTTATCCGGGCCATTCAACATACCTTTCTTTTCTTCCTCGTCGTCGCTGTCCAGTCCTCTCTGTCTCCTCAGTTGTCTCTTACGCTCATCCTCTTGTCTCCTCTTCTCTTCCTCTTCTCTCTTCCTTGCCTCTTCCTCCTCTCTCTGGATAATTTGAAGGGGGAAAAAAGTCGGAAATATTATAGCAAACATTGAGATTATAACAATGAGATTATTACAAAGCACTGCGACTTTGTAAAGCATAAACCTCTTGTGACATTTCAGAGAATTTATAATCTTGTATTTGCATCTACTGCCTAAGTACCTATCATATTCATGTCCTAAATCCACGACTCTTTTAAACTATCATAAACACCTGTAATAGAAAGCCACGTTGGTATTAGACCCACACGGACGGAATTGGGATCCACTTAAGTTAACAACATTTAATTTGTTTTAATTATTATTTTTTTTTTTTATTCCAGTATAAATCTCAAGCAATTTATAAATAGGGAGTATAGGAGTAAAATGTGAGAAAGAAAATTAAAACAATAAAAAATCAAATTTTAAAAATGAGGTCATAGTTGGTAAAAAACATATTTGTTGGAAAATATCAAATAAGCAAAGGTAAAAAATATTATAACAAAGGGTTTACTACCCACATTGTCTAAATAGTGCAGTTCTGTATAAATGAGCTTTTCTAAAGGAGAACTCTTGAATAATGACTGATTCACATCACATTGTACATAGTTGCTGGCTAAAATTGTATGAATGACTGAGGTGTCATTGGGTGTAGTGAACATTTATATAATTTAAAATTCAGGACCCATTGGTTTACCTTAGTTATCTTATTTTACATCTGGCATCAAGTTGACTATAAAAATGGTGTGTAGCGGACTTAAAGTTTAACGGTAAACAGTGTGGTACAGTTGTATTAAAATAGTCATGGTCTTAGAGATTAATTTATCATGATAAGTTATGTCAGTCCACTGTAGAAACTTGTGGCTATGGGCTTCATAATAACTGAAGAAGTTAGTAGGCTTATATGAAAGGCATAGTCTCAAAAATAAATTGAATAACTTTTAGCATGTCAGTTTTTGGGGTTAGTTTCATGTTTAAAAAAACAAACGGCAGGTGTAGGGGTTTTACAACAAAGCAAAGATCTTTACCAGCATGTCTGGACTTCAGTGACAAATCTTTATACAGTTTTGACTCATTTGTCTACATATTACATAGCATATTAGTTTGTATATTCTTGTAACAAGAGTTAAATTGTCTCTACAACCTTACCCTTAGTCTTGATTTGATGCTTCTAAAGGTCATCCTCCTTGATGCTAGTCCTTCTATTTTAAATGTCTTGGAGGTGTCATATTTGCCGGGCTCTGGGGCTTCCACTTCCATTATCTCTCCTTTGGAGCAAAATATGAGGAGTGTATTCTTCTCCTGAAGAAAAAAATGAAAATAAAAAGTTAAATTTATTACTACAAAATCTTTAACAGTTTGATCATCAGTTTTCAGTTGTTAACCAATTCGATAGTTTATCAATCAGTAAGTAAATAAATTCTGTCTTGTGAATAGATGTGCATAGTTTCTACATTGCCACTTTTTTTGGGTTTTTTGTGGTGTCTGCCCAACCTTACCAGTACATAGTGAGGACCGCAGGCAAATTTACAGCATGGGAAAATGTGCATACGTTGGGGAATTTGTATGTAGTGCTTACTTGTGATAGGATATGTAAACATAACAGACAGACAATGCCAAAGGCATGTAAAAGTTGTAATCATGAAATCACCTTTTTTACATTTCATACAATATTAAATGTTCAATTTTGTAACAGGTGTGGGTATCCTTAATGTGTTGCAGCATATGGATTGGGTAAACATTTTTGCTGTGGCCCACAAAAATCAATTCCGTGCCCACAACGGGCCTAGCCTATGGGGAGTTTGTATGTAGTGCTTACTTGTGATAGATTATATAAACATAACAAACAGACAATGCCCAAGGCATGTGAAACTTGTAATCATGAAACCAACTTTCTACATTCCATACAATATTTAAATGTTCAATTTTGTAAACGTTGTCGGTATCCTTAACTTGTTGCAGCAGGAGGATTGGGTAAAAAATTTTGCTATGGCCAACGAAAATCAATTCCGTGCACACAACGGGCCTAGCCCTCGTCCACTGTAATGCAAGTTGACACGCTTCTGTACCTAAGAAATAAGTGAATGATCCTAAGTTAGTTTTCTCTACCTCCCCCCCCCTGCTTCCCCTCCATGCACACGTCCACCATGCCATTTCTTCTCGTTGATGAAACTAAATTTCCATACACATCCAAGTTATTTACTAGAATTATTACTTACGTGATACCCTGGTGCCCAGGTAAGATTAGATACTGGTCCAGAAGTCTCTATAAATCCAATGGGAGAGAAGCCGTCTCCAATGCTCAGGAAGAACACGGTACCATCCTCACCCTAGAGGAACAGAGAGGAACAAAGAGTCAAGCAAACTGTACAATGTGTATTTTTGCTTTCTTAATGTGTGTTTTCTGAAAAGTTAGCCACATTTACTTCAACCAAAACTTATCTTTAATAAACCCGATTTTGGAATGTTCATCCTTTTACTTCAGCTATACTATTTCTTCTATTCCCCCTTTTTTTCTTTTTATTTAATTCCAAACAAGTTTGATAAGACCACAAAATCTTGCTAAGGCCACAACTATTTTTAAATACAGACTTCATTGGTACCAACTTAATACACAACACAGTAATTTCCCTCCCATGACCCCCCTCCCCTCTCTACCACCACTCCCACTCACCATCTCCTCTTCCTTCAACAAAGACACATCTAGGTCATCTATTCCAAATTGGTTTCAAATCAAATTCTTCAGGAGAGGCTGTCATTACTCACCCCAGTTGCCAATAGCTCTCCCCTGGTGTCTATCTTCATTGTAGATACTGACTGTGTGTGAGGTTTGAAGGCTTGCTTCAGTAATAACTCTGCCTCTCTCACATGTGAGCCTCTCTTAGAGTCTGCATCGTC
The DNA here is from genome assembly GCA_020650975.1 of Apostichopus californicus. Classification (NCBI taxonomy): domain Eukaryota; kingdom Metazoa; phylum Echinodermata; class Holothuroidea; order Aspidochirotida; family Stichopodidae; genus Apostichopus; species Apostichopus californicus. The sequence continues at coordinate 13,748 of JAIPMN010011221.1, forward strand.
GTTTCTGGCGATCATGAGGGCCCTCACGACCCCGTCTTTGAAGCCTGCTAGAACGGTGGAACCTTTGGGATCCACCTATCAAAATAAGAACGAAACATTAAAAGTGAACATTGGAATGGATCTACTTTTGAGATAAAAAATATTGAGATTGTATCATTTGATATTTTCATATATAGGCTGCTGGTAACAAGAAGTGGAATGATATCAAATGACTAATCCCTTCCAATGATTCCTACTACCTGTGTGCTTAAAAAATATGAATGTGGACCTAAAGAAATAAATTGTTAAGGAATTCATGGATTACAAAGAGTTCATGAGTCATGATAACTTCACTCTTAATCCCCATGACCCACACCCCACCCCATCACATATATCTTGGTAAAAGTGTGTGATTTGAAGGTTGGTATACATTTTTACAAAGAGCCATCATAATTCCAGAACAATTTGTGGTTTTCAAACTTCTCGAACAACAAGTCTGACCGCAATAATAGTGTTCGCGATACAGACCCAAACGATTACATGGTAATTGCTCTATAACCTGAATTTTTGATTAATTATTATTATCCAAAACAATCCCCTATTGCCCATCCCATCCCAACCTCCGTTCCCCGTTCCCCCCCCCCTTCACCCTTGTCCACACTCACACCCTGAGAAAAAATTAACTTACAATATCTGGCAACCATAGCAGTGATGTCGCACCAGAGTTAAACTTGTAATTACACAGCATACTCTTGGATATGTAATCATACACATTGACAGCATCTGAAAAAAAAAAAAAAGAATCATAAAATGAAATCGAAATTCATTTCACAAAGAAAGGACTGTTTGGTTCTTGCTTTTTGAACGCAAAAAGAAGGGTTTTTGTCCTCTTGTGGTTCAGAAATCTGTCTTTCATAAATGTCTAAAGTAAATTCAGGATTGTACTTGTCTGTAAATTGGCAAGTTTTCCAGCAGAAGGGATCAAATGCCAAACAAACAATTTGCCCCTCCCATGCTCTCCCACCTCTGTGAAATTTTACTTACAAGTTAAAGTTGAAAGTTTACAGTCTTGTTCAAGACCAATGCCCCCCTCACATGACTTTAAAACTTAACCCCTGGTCATTAGTAACTTGTTACACCGATGCACACGCAAGTTTGCACAATTCAAACAATCCCTTCTGGGACACTACAGCACACCACAACGACGTGTCCATTGGGGGACTTCCCATAGGGTGCAGCCACAAACCGGCGCACGCAACAATATTTACAAGCTACCTCAAACTCCCCATTTATAAAGCTGTGTGGAGAGAGGCAATGGAGATAAAATGCCTTGCCCAAGGACACAAAGTAATGTTCTGACCAGGACTTAAACGTGCAATCCTTAGATCGCCAGTCCACTACCTTAACCACTTGACCACAACACTATCACAAGTCTGGTTATGAAGGCTGCTTCTAAATACTAGAGTGTCTCTGTCGACCTTCTCCTACCAAATCTGTTTAAACTATTTGCTCCTAGATATAACCCATTGATTAGGAGGGGTGGGTTAATACCAGAAAGAACAAAAACTGAGGTTGAATTAAAGAGAGTGAATTGTTACTTTGGACTTACTATCTAGGCCAGCGGAAGCCACGAGTTGAGAGACCGGTGAGCTGGCCACTTGAGAGATCACCCCGGAATGAAAGGCAAAGAGCTTCTCAGGAGTCTCCATGGTGTGAGAGAAGGAAAGATCTAACCTCCAAATACCACCGTTTGCATCCTACAATAAAACAAAAGAAATTTGAACAGGTTGATTGGTGAAACTGCAGATTTTAATGCTTAGCTATTTGAATAATTTTTGGATAAAGTTTTTGATAAAATGGAGATGGGAATAAAATCCAACCTTGATACATTTCAATTAGTTAGACTATTAAGAGCTTCATTCCAAATGATACACCAAACATGTTATTTGTTTGACATTTAAAAGTAACAGGCTCAGGAAAACGTGTTTGGATCATAATTTAGAACAATGGAAAATGTGTTGAAAATGGCCCCCTGAGCCCTTCAGCCCTGTTGCTGCTCACCCAATTACCATGTTACATACCTGAGCCCCTGAGCCCTTCAGCCCTGTTGCTGCTTACCCTGATTACCATGTTACATACCTGAGCCCCTGAGTCCTGTTGCTGCTAACCCTGATAACCATGTTACATACCTGAGCCCCTGAGCCCTGTTGCTGCTAACCCTGATAACCATGTTACATACCTGAGCCCCTGAGCCCTGTTGCTGCTAACCCTGATACCCATGTAACATACCTGAGCATACCAGATGCTGGTAGCTTCTGGATCGAGTGTCTTCACCATCGACATCAAATGGACACTATTTCCAACTTTGAGTTCGTTCATGGGTTCCATCTCAAAGAAACCAGAATCGTCCATCGAATCAGCCGTATCAATGCTCTCAAAATCCCAGACCTGTAAATAATAATAATCAGTAGTTATTTTTACCACGCTCAAGCGACCACAAATTTGGGAAGAAGCTTGCAGGGGCTTATGGATTACAACTTACACGTTGGGTGGCTCACATATCAACATTTAAACTCAAATTTGGAATCTTTTCAATTTAGAAAGTCATTTAAGATGTGAAAACCGTAGATTGCTCTTGGATGAAAAACCTATCTTACTATGACCTGGCCAGATATCAAACCCGCCTTTATCCACTCGGCTCATACTGAACTATACGTTTGACTGAACATTTAGGAAGACCCTACAGGGTGAGTTTCTCCGACTGAAGCCGACAGTACTCATTAAAACTAGCAAACTCTTTGTCAGTCTGTTGTACACACTTTTAAACTGTGATGTCATTTTTAGACTTGATCAAGTCTTTTAAGCCATGTGCGGGAAGAAACATTAAAGTGGTAATATCTCTAAAATTATGCTATAATATTTTTTTTTTTTTAAGATCTGTTTACGGATGTTGTTCATCATATATTATATCTCTTCCAATGATGTGTAAACATAAGAGGGCCTGATGTTTCGATCCTAGCAGGATCTTCTTCAGAGGCTATTAAACTATCCACAAGTTTTCACAGAACGAGTGTAAAAATAGTCTCGTTTCGATCAGATCGAGCAGTGCAGGGACAATATATAAGAATGGGATATGGTTTATTTTCCACGCCAATCTCATCGCAACTTATTCCATGATCATAAATATAAATGCTTACCCTGACAAAACCATCAGCTCCAATGGAGATCAATTCTCCTTCATCCATTACGAACTGCTCGATAGTTCCTGCATGGCAGGGTTTCTTATTCTTCCTGGATATCTGTACCTTGATGAGTCCCCCCTCCCAGAGGAGCATGTTACCCCACTCTGTTCCAGACAAGACCTTGCCGTCTGGTAGCTCCACATAACCTCTGATGTCAGTGATCTCCGTACGGCCAAACTTTCCCAGTTGTCCCTGCAGCTTCAGACCTGTGAAGGTTCTTGCCATTTTCCAAAACCTGAAGGAGAAAAGAGATTTATATATGACTATAACATATGATTAGCATATAGCATAGATTATCTCTTTCACAACTATATTTGTTATGCCTATAGTTTCTCATGCCATGGAGCACCCACATACATGCAGTATGTGTACACCAGGTTGAATATTAACTGCTTTAGAGAATGGGTTTGTTGGGGTGGGGTGACAGTGGGGGAGGGGGAAGTACTTGTTGCCAAATTCATTCAACAACCTTTTGAAATTCTTGCTACTTGGTAGACTGCTATATAGCAAGTGTACTTAAAATCCCTGTTGTTTATGGTAAATATCACATCATTACCTGGCAATTTTAACAACATATTTTTCCACTAACATTATATTTAAAGGCATTGAAGACTCGCCCCAAACTGCATGCCACGCTCTGAAAAAGTTAACTTTCCGTTGCTTGCAAGTGAAGTTTTCTTCTTGTCCCTACAAAATGCAGACAGTAATGAAACGTGATACCTTGTTTTTTTTTATCTGGACCTGAGATGTCCACGCTGATATGTACACTGTGTTGCGGGTATTGACCGTAGCTGTATGTATCGACTGTATACTAGTGTCTTATTACTGACAGTAGCAAGCTGTGTGTGTATTTTCTGGGTTCGATGGTGGTGTCTAACACTTCTGTTACACCTCATTCGAAACTAGATCAGATTACCGGCATCAGACGTTTCTTTTTGCGCGAGTCTCCACACCCTTTAACATCTACTCTACCTGATGTGTCCAGTACCGCTACTCGTTAGCTGTCCCTCATTTTCCGGAGAGAAAGTCACCCTGAAGACATCTTGGGAGAAAGCTTTGGTTCTCAACATGGTTTTCTCCTGCTCCCAGTCCCAGACAGTCAGCATAAAGTCAGGGTAGCTACCCACAGATGCCAGCAGGGAACCAGACGGGTTAAAGTCCACGAAAGAATACGCCTTCTCCGTCCCGCCTCGGAGAATCCGGTACAGTCTTAAAGATGGAAACTGGTAGATTGCAATGTTTGGCATCTCACCCTTCTCAGCCACAACGAAATATTTACCGCTTGGATGAACCTAGCAAGAAGAAAAAAGGATAAGAATGAACCTATGTTGTCTACTTTGTCAAAAGATTACATTTCAAAGTCAATTTCACGTAGACTCCATCAACTGCAGAACCCTTTCTGAAGTCTTAATGCTAGAAGAGAGGAGACAAGAGGACCTGAGGTGTAGTTAGGTGTGTACATTTTGAACAACAATTTTAAGCTTTATCAATTCCTGCTATATTAAATCGATAATAACTGAAATCGATAATAACTGGTTCACAGCACTGCAACTATCACACAATACATTTGTATCCAATAATATGGGCCAGTTTGTGCAACCGATTTTTATTTGTTATCTTATTTAGAGTATGGCAGAAGGTTTCTATGACATTCCACAACAAAATATTGAAGTGCTGCAAATAAATGCTTTGTGGTGTTCCTCGGGAAATTATTGCATCGGCCAACCTAAACAGAGTTTGATTTCCATACCAACTGTCACAGCCCCTCCCCTATCCTTATCACATGGTATTTTTGGAAAGAGGGAGGTATTCATATTCCTAACATCTCCTCCCCACCCCCCCCCTTCACACCACCTACACCTTGTTTACACTTATATGCTGTTAAAATGTCTGACTATAAGAAGGCCTTCTCTTCACAAAATTTGAAACCATTTTTGGAGAATCCTTAGCTCACTTTACATCTGTTCATCTGTTCATTTATTATATAATGTGACAGCTGTCATTTATCATTATTATTTAATAAATTAATATGTTAATAATTAATTTAATACTGCATACAAAGTGACACTACAACTCACTGTCACAGCACCGATGCCTCCCCCACTCATGCTACGAATGTACTTCTGTTCCGACGTCTGTAAGTTTAGAATCTGGAGGACGTTACCGGCTGCAAACAGGACAGTGTCTGGGTCTACCATGTGAAGATTGGACATCTTGTGACAGTCGTAGCCAAATGAATGCCTGGTTTCAAAGTTAAGGATCGATAGTTAACATTTTCCTACTTAACGTTTGTAAAATGTAGATACATCTAGCGTAATAACAGAATGATATTTTCAGCTGGGGTTGTCCTGTTGATGTCATTCACTCAACTGTTGCCAGATGCATTCATAACATATCACAAAATTGGAAAATATCATATCTTTGCAATATAACATGCTATGAGCACAGAAAAAATATGTTTGAGCAATTTTGCTAAGGAATCAACTTCAGCCACCACGAAACCCCATTTTAGTCCCATTAATCAGAAGAAGCCCTTTTAGAGTGGATGATTGTTGGTATTTTTTTTCAACTAAAGGATACTCCAGATTCATTATATTCTCGGGTAAGCCTGATTCTTCTGTAACACGTGCTCTCGATGCAAGCTCCTCGTAATCGTAGAAAAAGTCTGACGGGATCTTCTTCTCTTCCTCTTCGCTCCCTTCCTTTTCCTCAGATTTGGTTTTATCTGAGAGAACAAAAGAAAAATATACCAAAAATCAAGAAGAGTTTAAATGAGGTAAGCTATAGAGGAAAGCAACATCAAATTCACATGGCTGATGGGTAAGTAATGTTAAATTACCTTGGCCTCAGGTTTTCGCTGTATTTTGGGTTCAAAACAATTATCAATTTTAAAAATAGTTTTGATGCCACAAATACTCCAAGCATTTGATTTTCTTGACTATAAGCAGAATTTCCAAAAACGAAAGGGAAATTTGATGGCGCTATTCGTAAACACAGACTAGACCCACTTATATATCGCAAGTTTTGGAATGTAGGCGTTGACAGTCTTAGAAAAGACTGAACCTTTGCCTAAGTTGGCTCAGTTAACGTTGGGTTAATCATTTGTTTTCATCGACATTTGGCCTAACTTGGTGGTACATCAGGCAGAAACCAGCTGTCTATAGTTTTCCAGCTGACACATCATTCTATTTTGTCACACACTTTTCACAGTCCTATGTTCCTTGGGAATCGATGCATTGATATTACATTAACTAAGATAACAGGACTAACTTTGTGTGTGACTACACATATAATACTCATATTGACAGGTAATGTTTCCAGGGTAACACAATGGCCGATGCAGATCACATGACAAAGTTTGACCAATAACAGTCATTTCAACTTCCTTTAAGAATCTCAGTATGATCAACAATTACCCCACCCCACTCAGCCAATCCCATCCTGGCTTAGTCCCAGACAAATTGTGCTATAACTGATTCCATGGCCACAGCCAATGGGATACTTTTGCCTGATAAGAAAGGTTTTAAGTGGACAGAAAAAGGCAAATAAAGAGACAGACCTTCAGAAGTTTGTTCCTCTTCTGTGTCTTTGCCTCCTTCATCCGCATCTTTAGGAGCTTCAACTTCAGTTGTTGCCTCTCCTCTCTCCTGCTTTGCCTGGTCTTCAGCTAAACCAGTACACAGTAATGAGACATGTAAGGCACTGCTGCATAATAGTATAGTTTTAATTATAAGAGAAATTGTTAATATTTCAAGCCATTTCATATTCTGCTTCTACATATATGGAATTATGAATTTTGCTATCATTTCAGAGACTATTGTGAGATCTATATTAAACCTTATTCCTTTGTTTCCTTGAGCTCAGTCATTTCAAAAGTATCCACCAAAGCCATGTTGAATTGCATTCCACTATAAACAACAGCTTTAGCCAATCATGGTGGCCTAACGTAAAATCATTTATTTCATTCTTCTAGAAAAAAATGAGTCATGAGTCTTTAACAATGATCTTTATGAGTATATGGGGCAGGAGCTACTGTAAGAGTGTAAGGATGAGTAAAAACTACAACCAAAGTTAGCTTTATCACACTATGAGTGCAGAAAGGTATGGCTACTTCCAGAATGTAAGTAGTCATAGTTACCTCAAACATGTAGGAAGCATGGGTTACCTTGAGACTATAGGGTGGAGGAGCCACCTTTAGAGCAAAAGGCAATTTGATAGCATCTTGAAGGGTAATTACTTACAAATAAAGTCAGCAGTAGTGCTCTAGTGTGTTTAGAGGGTGTGGCTTCTTCTAGAATGTAGGCAGTAGTAGTTATCTCCAAAGTGTAGGTGGGAGAGCCTACGTTGAAGCTACAGGGTGCAAAGGCTACCATGAGAGTGTTACAATAAGAGTGTAGGGTAGAATTAGCACTTGTGCTTGCTACAGAGAGGTGTGGCTACGTCCAGTAATGAAGGTTATAGTGGCTATCTTGAAAGTTTATAATACTGTAGAGGCTATCTCTACACTGTACCTGTGACAGTATCTTCTTTCTCTCGACCTTCATCGTCTTTACTCTCTGCGGCTTTGTCCACAGAATCTGCATCTCCAACAGTGGCTGTCTCTCCTTGGACATCTCCTTCAGTTTGAGGCTTTGAATCTAAAGAAGGGTTTGAATTAAACCAGCTGTTAATTGGACATACTGTGTGGGAGTGTTCCCAATTAAACATTGTAATATAGTTAGGTCAAGTACATTGAGCATGGCAGTATGCTTTTAGAATGTTCAGCGTGAAATGCTGTTTTCTGAATATACAACATATCTGGTTTTGCTAATGATGACCATGATTACACAAGCTCCCGCCTACCCCCCTCCCCCCACACTACCACCCAAGGATAAAGTACCTCTAGCCATACCTTCTCCATTCCCAGTCTCATCATTTCCCTCTTCCTTCTGATTAGACTCTTCTCCTTCCCCTCCTTCTCCTCTTTCTCCTCCTGCATTGTTATTTAAATTTCCCTCCTCCACCTGCAGGCTGTTCTCATTTGCCTCCTTTTCGTCATTCCCTTTCACTTCAGCAGACTCTTCTGTAACTTCTCCTACGGTGTCTCCAGATACTTCGGCCGTTTTCTGTTGACCTTCTCCCGATTCCTTTGTATTATCGTCCCCAGTGTTCTCCTCGGTAATAACAGGCTCTGCTTTCCCTCCTGAGTCACTTGGTTCTTCTTTATTCTCGTCATCATTTGCTTCCCCTTTCTTCTCGTCGTCAACTGTTTCTCCTTTCTGGTCTTCATTATTTGGTGCATCTATTCCATCTCCAGTACTTGGTTCCACTGTCTTTTCTGTAGAATTGGAATCCTTTGTCTCATCTGAAGTACCTGGTTGACCGGTATTTTCTTCAGTACTTGGTTCACCAGTATTATCTCCATTACTTGGTTCACCGGTATTATCTTCAGTACTTGGTTCACCGGTATTATCTCCATTACTTGGTTCATCGATATTATCTTCTGTACTTGGTTCAGCGCCATCAGTTACAGGGTTTTCCTGATTACTCTCTTCTGGCACTTTCTCCACAGGCACCTCTTGAGGTTCTGCATCTTCTTTAAAGAACACAAAACAAAGAGTTAAAGAATTAAAGAAAACCTTCACAGAGTAAAATTTTATGTTGAACAACGGTAGATTTAAGGTCATCTGTTTCTAATGTATAGCATGCTAACAGTTTTAGGAACAATAAAAAACAAAACACTAGCCCAAAGATGTAAAAGAATCATTTCCACTAACTCCAGCCCTCTCTTTTTATAAAGTCACTTTTAAATCCCAGCTAACAGACCTGTCACGATGTTAAACACACTTGGTATGTACCCTAACTCTGCATATAGACCTATGTCGCCTACTGTATTAATTTACACATGTAGCTGCACTTTTAGCCCACCAAATTTATACAGTAAAATGTAACGCATATGCATTGTAAGGGAATTTTCCCTACTTTTAGCATTTTGACTCAAAACCTTTACAAGTATAGTCAGTATTGCGAAGTTCGGAACACTGCGAAGTTCTGACACCCCTAAGAAATACACGATTTCACCATGACAACCTATAGCAACAGCCAATTTCACGAAAAACTACAAAGCTACAGTTATTTTCTCTCCAAAATGACCAGTGTGCAAGTAAGTACTTACATATTTGTCAATAAAATGACGGAGATCTATGAAGTATGTTATAATTACTGAAAGAGCAACTGCGCCACCAATTTTATCACCAGCGCCACACTGTGGGACCGGGTGTCCGAACTTCGCAATACTCTAGCAAAGAAATACCAGTTCCACAATCACGAAGAATCTTCTTGGTATACAACGTGAAAACAGTTTGCAGGAAAGAAAGTTTGGCCGTGTATCGTAATATAACACACTTCTCCCACCATATCAAGTATATTTTCAGGTGATTTATACCAGAAGATATAGTTTTGGGGTGTTTCAAGGCTTAGGTGTCCGAACTTCGAAGTGTCCATGCTACAATTCTCATCCTAACAAAATGTCATCAAATCATTGATAAAATTATGTAGTTGATAGATAAAGCTCAATCGCATAGCAAAATCAGAGAGATCAGTCCTTTGACTGGAACTTAGAATGTTACAACTAATCGGCTGGCAGTTAGCTAAATCAGGGAATGCATCATTTTATTACCCTTACATCCTGGATGAATTGGACTATCACTCGAACTATTCCCTCAGCTGCAAGGTAATTCAGAAAGCATATCATGATTACAGCAGCAGGTCAAATTACAAGTACATCCCTCATTATATACAGCTTGCTGCTTTGATAAGCCGATGATGGCTTCTTCGCGTTTTCCTGCTTGCAAGTTGCAGGAGGATCTAAAATACACATATGTGACAAGTTATGGTGTAGGCCTAATAGTAATAATAACACTCTGCCCGAGTTTCCTTTAGCACTGTTTTCGCTTATATTGAAACTTCACACACGTTTGCCTACAGACTATAGACATAGCCTACATTTAACTACTAAGCTTGATGTAAGGTGGTAAGTATATAGGCCTAGGCCTAGGCCCCTAGCTCAGTTTTACGATTTCGCGAAACTAGGTTCAATGCATTCAGACTAAGGAGAACTCATTCGAATACTAACGAAAGGAATGACTACGCGCAATAACAGTGTTCTACGGTTTCGAGATGATATTATTTTTCATACTGCCACTTTAAAAAGTCATGCTCATTACCATTATCCACCGCGTTGTTATCGTTTTCCATTTTGTTTTTATCGTTAGGCCCGACAGCAGATCACTTCGAACCTAAGCAATTACATTCCTACGACGCCTAGCTTTGAGAAACGTACAGGTGTATGTGACCATGGTAACAAGTCGTGCCAATCGAACTGCTTCAATATGGTACGCCGTTTTATACACAGTCTACGTACAAATAAATCAATCACACGGTTTGTTCGCATGAAGTTCGTGTTGATGGAATTGCTTCCTGAAAGTGATATAGATTGCGGGTTGACTAAGCACAAAAGATGTAAATAGCCCAAACGCTGCACAATGGAAAAGAGTAATATTTTTGTTTTCCATGCGTGTCTCTATACTTATATATGCCGCAGACCAATAACTTTTCAGTTTTGTGATTATTTGGGCAACCTGATGTGCGGCAAAAATGAGCAAGTCGACGAATTTGCCGTCCGATTTATTTCTATTACATATTGAACATGGGGACTAAGCAAATTGTATACTTGAATACATGTCTCCATGAGAAAATAATCTCAGAACCTTTAAGCGTGACTAAGTATAGGACTAAATGAAAACAACTGAGACAAGTAACTGCAATAATCTACGCAACCGATGATATCATCAATACAATAGCCTATTGGCATAGGATACACATCTCTCGGCCGGGTACTTTATAATCTGGATACGTTTACGAGATACAGGGGTCTGAAATTTTCAAAGTTGCTCATGTTTACTTGTTGTTATAATTTAGTTGAAAATATCTGGGTGACGAAACAGTAATTCATTTGATAAAAACATATAATAGGTTATCTAAGTGTGATTAATAAAATGGCAATATCTGTTAGCAGGGGCGGCGATTTGTTTCAAATATTTTGAGGGGCATTTGCTTGGGTGCAGGCGCGTAGCAACTACATCCCCAAAATTGTTCGCGCGCTCCATGATAATTTGTATATATACCAAATTTCATTACGGATGTGGTCCGTCTCATGGGCGCAGATCAGTCTTGGATAATGGTGGGGACGCGTGTCTGTTCTCTGATACTATCGAAGCGGAGCGCGACCATTGGTTCGCGCGTAGCGTACAAATTTTTTTTGGGCAAATATACCTCTCAGATCGCCGGAAATAACACTTCCCAGACCCAATAATGCTCAAAAACCTCCTTTAAATTTGAGATCTCATGGCTCAGAAATTTAAGTTGGGGTAAACACGTGGGTGTCTGCAGAAAAAAAATCAGGGGACAAATAATCCAAGTAGACTTTGTATACGATGGGTCTGGGTCCTCTCCCAGAAAACTTTTATAGAACTGCCGCAAATGCGATTTCCTTCCAAACTTTAACAACTGTGGATATATGTAATAAAGTGTGAACTGCTGCATGTCATTTGCACAATGCTGGATCAAACTGCGCCAAAGTTCAATACAGGGAAATTTGCAATGCAGCGTTTGGTCAAGACAAATTGGTGGGGGCACGGTATATCATGTCCCCACCACTGAAAAAAAGTTGGTGGGGACGCGTCCCGCTGTCCCCACCAGGATCTGCGCCCATGGTCCGTCTAGCTAATTAATTTCGAAAATAAGTAAAAACTACTCTCGGTGAAAGTCTGTGGCGTTTTTTGGTGATAGTTAGTAACAAATTGTGACTCTGCTAGACAGGCACGTAGCGAGGAATTTGCCAAGGGAGGGGCGAAGCTTGTAGGCAAACTATCTAAGCGTGGCGCCACCATGAGTTGGCGGGAAGCGTAAAAGAAAGTTTTGGCCGAAAATGCCTCCCAGATCGCTGGAAATGGCACTTCCTAGGCCTTGTAAGTTGCATCTAAGCATTTTCTATTTTGAAATTACTAGCGATATCATAAAAAAATATGCTCTTATAGCCACAAAAAAAATATGCCACCAAATATTGGGGGGGATATTAGATACTATATCCCCCACCTTAAATATTGGGGGGACATGTCCCACCTCCCCCCCGTCCCCCCATGATCGCCGCCCATGCCTGTTAGTTATTCTTGGTATAGGTATGATAAACATTGACCAAAAAAACTCTATAAAATGTTAGTATTTTTTATTGGGGGTGACCAATAACGGCGGTCAATAATAGCTAACTATATAGCTAACTATAAGTTATACCAATATAGGTGCCCACTTGTAAGAGTTGACCCTGTCGTTACTAAAGTTGACGTTAGTTTCATTTCCTTTCATACCTAAATAAGTTCCACGTAGGAGATTGAGGTGACTAACTAATTGTTCACAATCTCAACAGCTGCGATAAGCCTACATTGGATGGGCCTCGATCTGTGTAACAGCTATTAACACGACACAATATACGGGACAAGGCTTTCTTGTTTTCTGTGTGATAGCAAACACAAGGGTGTAGTAGGGTCCAGTGTTAAGGAAACACCCCCTACTTACTTGCTAAAATATGTTAAGGAGAAGAAATATGAGATAAATTCAAAATAAGTTTATGAAATTTTACCTTTCAGTGAGATAAACACTTGTTTAAATAGGTAAGCAAATTTTTATTCCATTTAGTAGATCATTAGTTCCAATGTCAAGACAGCGGAGACTTGTAGCAAGTCTAAATCATGACATCATCAAGCCAAAATTTGCTTGAAATTTCCGTTTGTTTGCTTGTTAATTTTTAATTTGTTATGTATACATTAAAGCGCCAAAATGTTGCAACAATACGGTATCTTTCTAAGAAAAGTCAAACAGAAAAGAACATGGATATGAAAAACCAGCCATTGCCATGACAACCTTTTAAGACATGACGCCATTCTCTATCACAGCCTTTTTACATCGGAAGACTCTTAAACACGTGACTAAGACGATGTTTGCCTTCACCGTGTGCTGCATTAGATGTTAGCTAGAACCCCCAAAATCCGGCCATGATGGGCAACATTAATGTTCTTAAATTTCCAATGGTGTCGGACGTTTGAGTATTCATCTTTCTTGGAAATGAGATTGTTATTACTGTATCGCGTTTGTGATTGGCTATCCGAAGAATTATCGGTGGTAGCTATGTGGACACGGTCTACCTTCTCTGTGAACTTTTGTTGGTTAACATTCTCAACTTTCAAACTTCTCCCTTTGCTCTATGAAGAGGTACCCCAACACCACCAAACGTCCAATTCCCCCGCCCTCCCAACAGTCTATTATTCTCAGTATCGGACTTTAGCACAAGTATTGTGCCTGACCTCCTAGAGTAGCAATCATTTCATTCTCGGAGTCATCGTATCGATATGCAAGGCCCTTAGTCAGAATCCACGTTTGATGAACAATGTAGTTATAACAACTCCCTGGATTAACATAATCATTCATTCAACAAGGTAACCATATTGGGAAGAGGACAATTACTTCAGTAACCCACCCATCCCCTGACCGAACCCCCCCCCCCCCCCGCGCCTTATAGGCCTACCTATCCCCGTGAGGCAAAAGCGTTCTTGCATGAAAATGTGACTTTTATTATCTTCTGTCTTCAAAACTCTAGTGCAACCGCCAACCCACCGGAACCCCACCATGAACCTTGGACGGAGTATCTGGTTAATGCTTTTTGGTTAATATAAAGCAATTCGTACTTTTTCAATACTTTATTGGAAATTTGATATATTTGAACATTTCACGTAAATATAAACAAGGTGAGGATGATCATCCACAGATTGGGCAAGTTGTTCAAAAGTTTTCTATTTTCTATTTTCTTTTTTCTTGTTTCTCTTTTTTTTTCATGATTTCTTCCTGCTTGCTCAGTTTTGAGTTATTTCTAATGCACAACGTGTAGTTTTAACATATTCCGAAGAGTTCCGCGAAACGGCGAACCGTTATTTGCCACAAAACACAACTTATAAACAGATGAAAAGCACGAAAACATGTCCGTTATGTGAGGTTATAGTGTTATTCATCTGTTATCGATCACAGTATGTTTCGTACAATGATATAGCACTCATATACCGCCCAGGTAATCCCAACTGCTATACCCACCACAGAAACGCTAATCTCCAATTAAGGTGGCTGGACAAAGTTGCGCATGCGTAGAATTAACAAGCTCGCTCCTGTAACTTCAGAGTGGGTACAAACTAAGTTTATGAAATAAAGTTTACAGATATCAGTTAGTTAGTTACATGTACAAGGATATATAGTATTGGCTTGTTTATGTTCGTGTGAAGAGAGGAAACTATATTAACAAAGAAACGGTTACATTTACTCCTAATTTACTTTGTAAATAGAGGTACGTGCTAAAATAATTTCGCTAAATATTACAATTTTTGTTTACATTTTTTTAAACTTAATTTTGTATTTATTCTTCCTTTATTTTAACCATCGTGTTTTTACTTTCTTTTCCTGTCGAACTTTTCTTATGTTTTGAAAATTCTATACTATTTCAATCGATTTTAGAAATTTCCATTTTCAATTTAATGATTTTCAATCCTTTTCTTTATTTTCCAATTTCGCACCCTTTTTGTTTTTTTAATGTTGGAACAAATTTCAATATAAATGATCTCAGTTAGTTTTATATTTTGCTTATTATTATACTTAGCATCTCTAATTGAAAAGGATATCATCAATTTGGCCAAGTAAAGTTGTTTTAACATCAATTGAAATATTTTGTTATATAATTGTTTCATTACATTATAATAATAGTCAAACCAATTGCATTTTTATCCCCTGTATTATTGTGTTGTTTTCGCAGTTTGAACAATTTGTTTTTGGCAATTTATGTCTACAATTTAAGCCTATATAGTGTGATTTGTTAAAATATATTGACTTATAGAAAATAAAAAGATTTATTGGTGCATTACTGGTCCAAAAGGTGATTTGTAGATCCAATATACGCTTATCCAGGTCCTGCAAAATTTGGTAGATGCCTTAAATATTGAATAGTTTTAAATTTATTTAAGACTATTAAGGGTTATTTATCTTAGTTTTTACATTGCTTAATTCGTTTTATGCAATAACATGAACACTAGATATACATTATGTGGTTTCAAACGTACTATGTTAATCATAGAATATTTATTCCAAAAAGACAATTATGGTTTGTTAATGTGTGTTAAAATTCGGCAAAATATTTTAATTTTAATGTTATACATCTTTTTAATATGTACATATCTTTTCTACGAACAAAAAGGAGAATATGTGAACCATGGACAACATCAGTTTAAAGTTTCTAATCCTAACAATGACAAACAAACTTTTTTATATAGAATTTACCATGAAAGCAAATTTTATTCTTATTACATGATAATGTCACCGGAAATAATCAATGCTATTAGATCTCCATATAATTCGTGTTTGTATTAATAATTAACCATTATTTTGATTACCGTTCTTTGCAAAAATTCAAACAAATATTGTTCTCCTTTTTACCTGCAGACTAAGACGAACTATAATCAACTCATCTACGAATCTCAATAATTCTGGTAAAATATGAACTTGTAGAAGCTGTAGTCCGAGATTAAAACAAAACCAAGACTTTAAACAAAATATCTAGAAAATTGTTCAAAGGAAAAAGGATTAAGAAAAATATTTATTTTAGTACAATCTAAAAGAATTTACTTCGAAATGTTCGACCGACCAACGACATGGCTCCTAACATACGCCTTGATGACTTTTCTGTGAAAGCTATTTCTAGAAAAGTCACAAGTTTTTCGATTGAAAGGATTCTTCAAAAAGATGAAAGTTTACCAAAAATTGGAGATTTGAAAGAAGTTGTTACCTCAGGAAATTGTGGAATAGACAAGACCGCCGATTATTCAATACGCTCTACAGATTCGTGTTTGCGAACTTCGCAGAACATTGCAACGGACTCAATCGGTAAAGAATGTTGTCAACAGTCGCCATGTTATCCAATGAGATCATGTACTGCATATCATACTGAACGTCCCATGTCCTGTTGCTGTTATTCTGCCGGCCAACACCATCCAAGTAACGCCCAACCTTATTTCCTTTTAACACCAGGTAAGATATTAAAATAAAATTGTATAAAATAATTGTATTTTGAAATAATTATTCCAGTTTAATATATTCATAAACTTAGAGGCCAATAGGTAGCCTTTGAAGAAGATCTTGCTGGAATCGAAACGTCAGGCCTTTTAACTTTTTATTTTATATATTTAACTTCACAGGCTATTTTACGGTAGATAGGTAGATTAATAATAGTTAATTTTAATCTCTGTTTTATTATTCCGGTTTATTTGAATGTATTTTGGTTTTAGTAAGAATATTTATTGAATATAGATCTGTAAATCTTCATTTTTAAACTGATGAATACATAAACCGGAAAGTCGGTATTTTATAAAGAAATGTTGTCGCCAGTAAATAAAAGTATATAAACATAACATAACATAACATAACATCCACAGTACTTATATAAAAAGAATATATTTATATAACGACAACAATCTCTCTACATCATTAATAAAATCAAAACTTAATGGAATTACAGATATAATATTTATGTTTAAATTCTACTATTTTCCAAGTAAAATAATTTCGAACATATTCCATTATAATGTTAACAAAAAGCCAACAGGAAAAAAGCAATTGATGAATTTCATATAACATGACATTAAAAGTGTAAACAATATGTATATTTATACTAATAAAGAAAGAGATACCGCGAATGGTTTTAAATATATTTTTGTAACAGCTTTTGAAAACAAAACACGAATACATACAATCATGTTGTAACACAACAAAAATTTAAAACATAAATATAAAATTTTCAATCTTTAAAAGTCTACTAAAATGGAAATCGTTGGTGTCTACAAGTCCTATTTCGTAACGTTATGTTAATGATGTTTCTTACATATTTGACAGTCTTTTTTTCTCATTTAATAATGAACAAATAATGCTCTTGTTCTTTCAATTTATTCCTGATAATTTGTATTTTTTTCAATGATAGTTTGTTATGAAGAAGTAGTTTGTATTCCATGTTTATTACTCTGCAATTCAGTAACTGTATTTCATGCAACTTATTCGGAATACTTATATTTTCATTGAAATTTGTGAAACCAGTTTGGAAGCGAATTGTCTGTTTTGGAAAAAGCCTCGCTTCCTTTTTAGGAACATTGTCTTGTTTTGTTACTGTTATTGTTGCAGCTGTTGTTCTCTTCTGTTTTGTTTTGCTTTGTTTTATTTTAACTGTTTTTTAATTTATTTCTCATTTTTAATTATAGGTCTTTCGTCTATAGTTTAATCACGTATTTTTTCTAGTATATAAAACATATAAAGCCGAATTTCATCACACAAACACAAAATGTTAAGAAGCGTAAATATAACAAGAATACATTGTCCCGATATATTGGACATGTAACTTAAACTGAAATGTTTTTTATAATAGCTATAAACTTTGGAATGACTGACGTTTGCTTTTAATCAAAACTGGAAAAACCTTTAAATGGAAGCATCGAAGATAACAGGGAATGCAATTTAATCAGTAAAATATATAACCGCATAACACAACATAGTCTTTCATATTGGTACAAATAGAAGCTTAATACTATTGCAGACAGTTCCAATATATAAAATGTTAATGTATTGTTCTTTAGGGTAAACAATAGTATCACTAGGATCTGAAACCTATTATCTCTAGGATATGAAACCTTTACCACTAGGATCTCAAACCTTTACCACTATAATCTGAAACCATTGACCACCATGATCTGAAACATTTACCACTAGGATCTGAAACATTTTACTTTCTCCTTTGCGTTCCTATTAATGTCATTCGTGTTGACACTGAAACTCCTGCCATCATTCAGCTGCATGTTTTAAGAGCTTGAATATTTGATTAAGCCTTTTTTTTGCAAAACCCATCTCCACGACAGAAAGTAAACGTTGTAATAAAATAAAGAAAAAAATATAAAAGTGAAAAACACGTGACTCGATGATGTCATATTTAGACTTGATCAAGTCTTCAGCCTTGTGTGTGAAAAGAAAAAGAACATTAAATGTGTGATAATCTCGCAAATGGAATAAGATTTATTTTAGCTGCTGTTGAGGGAAGTTACTTACATTTATCTCTATCACATCGGCCAGTGATAATAACTTGGTTTCCGTCTCCTTGAAGAGAGGAAAGACCGATCTTGCTAAACTCGACATTTAGTTTTTTTTCTGATATTTCGTCTTAAAATGAGATTCTGTATACAATGGTCCACTCAGTTCTTACTACAATTTTAAATGAAATCAGAGCACAAGACTTGTCACCCCTGAGGTTACAGGTTCGAATCCCGTTTTTTATCAAATATTTATTTTTTTTCAAATTCGTTTGATAAATTACTTTGTCAGTATTCCGTTGTTAATTGACTTATACCCAAGTATATATATCCCAGAGGTAGTTCAGTAAATAATATAGATAAGTCGTCAAACCTTTCTTACTTCTCCATATTCAGTTGGTACGTGTATTGGAAACATAGAACTGTGACATAGCGTCCGCCTGAAAATTCCCGCATTGTTGACAACGTTTGAGAATTTGTTCGTCGAAAGATTATTGCTGGGATTTTTTTTTTTTTCAAAAGAGGCTATGTCAGAAAAAGCAACTAACACATATACGTTTGTAATCTTCTCTCTATATAGATATTTCTGGGGTTTTTTTTCATTTTTATTTATTTTTTATTTATCTTAGTTTTGTATCTACATGGGGTATAGTTTAATTCTGTTCAGTTCGTCAACTATAGTATCTTACACTTGTATCAGAAAGCCTATCCTGGATATTCCCAAATACGCTATATATACCCAAGTAGGCTATACTTATAATGACATTGACTGAGTTACGTCAGCGGTAATTAACCCGTCTGGTTCGGCCTATATACTGTTTATTACTGGCTCGTTTGAAGTGTAATCCTCTTAAATTATACAAAAGAAGCTTCAAACCGTAAGCAAGGCTTACAGAGATGGCGTACACAGTCAATTGTCAAGTTCATAAAGAGAGGCAGAGAGTTACACAATGGTAACGTCATATATACCGTGAGCAGTTGTACAGTTAGACACTATAAAGTTTATTAATTACACCGTCTGGGTCTGTTTTGGTAACGTGTGGTTTTTAAATTACAAGGCTGCTATATATACTTATCGTGTAGAATATTGTTGCGTTAATCGTAATACGATCCCATTTGTTTTATAGTTTACCACTGTTTACTATTTATATGTTCTTGCAGTAGGTGTTTTTTAGAATCCAATAAAGTGTAAGTATAGAAATAGGGACGTAGTATTTTCCGTTACTTTGATAGGCAATCAACTCTATCGGAATTTTCCTTAAAATTTCTATGCAAATCATATTCACTTGATGAATATGCACTAACAAAAATCATGGCATTTCTATTACGCAACTTAAGTGTTACAGAAAATGCAAATGTTACTGTATATATTTGATACGAATTTTCAAATCTCGAGAGCTTGACATTTCAATTTACCTTATGGCTTAATTACATATTTTGTTACTTTTTGATATACTCTGATAAGTATGAGGCTGCCATAAATATTTAAGGAGTCGGCTAAGCATGCAGTCGGATTTGGTGTTAATTCGGGGCTTCCCCTTTTAGGCATTCCTCGGTGATGGATTGATAAATTGAAGACAGTTTCTTTAAAGGTAGAAATGGGTGATTGAATCTAAGAGATTTGAAGAGCATCTTTCTATATTCATATTTTTTTTTAAATTCACATTGCTACTTCATATGTCTACCCATTATGACGTCATTATATAATCGGCAAGCGAACGAATCCCAATCGCAAGCAGGGGAGAATGACAAATTTACTCTCTTCAGGAACCAGGCGCGTAGCCAAGGGGGGGGGGGGGGGCGAAGGGGGCGACCGCCCCCCCCCCC
>JAIPMN010011221.1:33999-47867 GCA_020650975.1 Apostichopus californicus
CCCCCCCCCCCCCCCCCCCCCGAGCATATTTTTTGTATTTTTTTATGATATCGCTAGTAATTTCAAAATAGGAAATGCTTTGATGCAACTTACAAGGCCTGGTATGTGCCATTTCCAGCGATCTGGGAGGCATTTTCGACCAAATTGTTTGTACGCTTCGCGCCAAAATGGTGGCGCTACGCTTAGATAGTTTGCCACAGACTTCGCCCCTCTCTTGAAAAATTCCTTGCTACGCGCCTGTCTGGAACATAATTTAGTCGCAAACAAATCATGATGAAAATAGGAAATATGACGTCATATAAATCGGTTGCGGGCCTTGAAAGTCCAATCGTAAGCAAGATTAAAATTGTCAACTAACAAACTTTGGAGAATAAACTAACCAACTGGATGAAACTTATAGGATTTATGATTTCAGATGAAGACATTTGCATCTTATCATTACGCCAGTACCGTCTGACTGTTCTTATCTGGAAGTACGCCACTCTTTATTTCACATTCCATAGGGTTACAAACTTGTGAACCGTAATGTCCTCTTTAATTATATTAACATATATTTTGTAGGACTAAATGCATTCAGCCAATAACATAATATAAATTAAATCCGATGACAAGGAATGCTAGAAATATTATTAATTAAAGTACTTAGAAACTGAAAGAATGAACAAAAAACTAATGAGTAAGTAAGAAACGAAACCTAAAATAGGATAGCAAATAATTTCGATTCTAAAATAGGATTCCAACCACTCACCTACAGAAAAACATAATTGTAATTCCGAATGAAAGTTTGGACAATCATATATAACTTGCTCTTTAATAACATTAAAATAACATTAAAATGACGACATGAAATTTTGTGTTAACAAATGAATTTAAGTCCATTTTTATCAATGTTCTTCAACACTTGAAAACGTGAATACTATACGCTTGTCCATCTTGACAAATGTCAAATTCTATCAACGGGATATTATTTCTACAAAGTTAAAGTATTGAATTTAGGATCAATGCATCCTAACATAAGTCAAATAACATTATGTTAAGTTTAAATGTTTGTTATTTTTTCTAGGAGATTCATTTGAATTACTGATTATCAGTATATGGCGTATATATTTATCTTGTTTTAATATGTAATTTAGATGTATGAAGACGAAAGGAATTTTAACTAGGAGGTTTACCCGGTTAAGAGTGTAATCGTTTCGCAAGATTCTCGAATATCAGACTCACAGAAGGAACAAAATAACGGGAATACTTGAAGGTGAAAGGGAAATATGAATCAAAACTATCTATATATAAGGCGCAAATTAATAATAAGTAAATTCAAAAGGTTTTTGTTTCTCCCTTGGTTACATTTCAGTATTGATATACTTTCCAATGCTTTCATTCCTTTTCTCAAAAACCTAGATATCTATAATCCCAAATTTTTAATTTGGGGGAGAATCTTGAGATACTAACGTTAAATTAGCCCTCTACTTTCAACTTCAAGGAAGTCACATCACAAAATATCAGAATTATCGCTTTGATTAGTGTTCCATCTAACCTTCAATATTTCTTAAACATCATGTTTAATAGAGGGTTGAAATTTCTGCAGACAAAAAAATATATTGTTTCGGATTGAAAGTCTTGTCCCTGATTTAAAACGTTTTAATATGGTCTTTGCAAAAGTTGTGTATAGCGAGGATAGTCCAGATTGGTATTGTACAGTCTGTATGCTTAATGATGTATACTAATTTTAAGCAACCTATAATTATGGAAAATATTAAATTATTTTCAATTCCTAACAGATTACTTTTATGTCTTTAATCAAAATTACTGGGAGAACACTGAATTTCTTTTGAATTGAAAGAAACTTGAGGACATTTAAAAAAATGAGATAACGTTTGTGTGGTCAGCAAATGGTATTTAACATAACTCTGATGAAGTTTCATGTGTAGTTCTGGGGGTGGGGTGGCGGGGGACAAAGCTCCTGGTAGATATATAATGATGTGTTTTATTACAGTAATGCTTAAGCGACCACAAAATTGGGAGAAACTCGCAAGGGCTTATCGATTACAATTTACACGTCGGGTGGCTTCCAATTCAACATTTTAAACTATTTTTTTTTTCAATTCAGTAAGTTATTTCAGATTGGAAAACCATATATTGCTCTTGGATCAAAAACCCACCTCAGTACTATGACCCGGCCGGGTATCGAACCCGGAACTTCCCCATTGCTAAGCCTCATTGCTTCAAATGCCACCGCCTTTATCCACTCGGCCACAGCACCGGTTCATATAATATTGTAACAAAGAAGAATACGTTAAGTTAGACAAAAAAGGTAAACGAATATAATCCAAAAATAGCAAAGCCATCGTTCAGCAAATTAAAAAAAGCCTGGCAACAACACTGACCCATGGGTATTAAAGATTATTTTTTTCGAGGAGTGTTTGTGGGGGAGGTGTTTGGAATAGATTACCACATGTATGCAAACAACGCCATCTTGAGATTGATAAAACATAACCCACACACTTATTCAGCGCGGGTTGATTTGGTTGGTAGAAGGAGAGTTATGCTAAATATCATAATAATATATTTCATGGATTTACCCCTCGTTCGGTGCATGGGTAGACTTGTTGGAGGAGGGGTTGTTATGCATAGGTTGGAATAGAGTATAGGTTAATTATAGCTGCACTACTGGCGCTGTGTAGGCTGAATAGATTTCTCAAGTATTCAATTTTCATTGCCTGAATAATTTCCGTCCCTTGAGCATTCATCCGCGTGACCATTGTAAACCTGAGTTTTGCCAATCACACAAACTGGTTTCGAGAATGAAATTCGGGGGGCGTTCTTTAGATTTGTTTTCTTTGGAAAGCTGCAATGCATTGTCATGCTTAACTAAACCTTGATCAATGTTCCTTTTATAGAACCCATGATGAGATCAGCTTTTCGGTTAAAAGTCCAAATAAAAGCTAATTTCGAAAATTGGTACTTAAAAATTCAGAGTCGTTGTTCAGGTTGAATTGAGGGCTTACGCCAAGAATACCCACAAACCGTCAGAATTTATCCAATGAATCGTTTATTTGGCCCCGGTAGGAAAATGTGTACTTATATAGATGGCCGCCGATAGTGTCCAAATGTTTACATTTTTTCGCATTTTATGTGACATGTATATGTAACAAATTAAATTACAAGGGTTAAATGAAACAAAAGAAAGAAATACTAATTGATAAGACTAATTAATGGAAACCTGATCTAACGGATGAAAACAAAAACAGATATAAAAACAACCAGAGTCAGAAGAAAGGAAACCCATGAAAACAGGAGAATGTCATTACCACGTGGCATGGAAGAAATACTTCCGTGCCAAGTGGTGTGACGTAACAACCAAAGAGAATGCCTTCCAGATCTAATTACTTGTCCATAAAAGCTCTGTTCAAATCTCTGATCAGTATTGCAATGATTGTACACTTAACAAAGTTTTATTATAGTTCCGTGTGTTTTGTTTATTGTTTTTCAAGTTCCCGTTTTCAATAATTATGGATGTTCGTGATTTGAGTGGGATTTTTCTTCTGGCAATACGCATAGTCTATAGAACAGCAGCTATCATTGGACGATCCACGGGGACTTTCCAAATGTTTAATTTGTTTCAGTTTGTCTATGATGAATATCTTGAGAGGCCCTTTTACTCTTATATATTTGCTTATATCTTTGTACGTGTTTTCTTACAGTAAATAAGCAGGTTGTGAAAAGTTTTGCTATCCTCGTCTTTCAGTTTCACGAAGATATAATTGAAACCAAAGGCCAATCATAACTGCTGTATCTGGTGACTTTATCTAAGCTTTCTCTTGGTTGTGCAAGAGTAAATGGGCTTGACGTTTCGATCCTAGAAGGATCTTATAAGAGGCTGATCTCTCGAGTGGCTTGTTATAAGATAATTCACAGAGGTTTGGTTTTGTAACCGTTTGTTGAAATATCGATTCACATATTCGACCAACCCAATAAAGAATTCGATAGACCACATGTGACTTCAGCTCACGTGATGACCGTCGATATCTCTATACCTGGAACTATGAAGAAACAAACAGCATTATAATCATCTATTTATAGAGCTTAGTATAATGGCACCATTGTTTCTCATCACGGTTGATTGAATGATATACCCCAATAATTATTTCGGTTCGCAATTTCAGATAAAAAAGATGGTCTATTTATACATATCACCGGTATATCTTATAAGTCGTTTAGCGCATTCAACTGTTCTTCTTTATTATAACAGGTTTATCATGCCCGTACTAGCTGGTAAAAAAAATCTGATTTCCCATCTGGCGCCCCAAAGGATTAAATCCTTCTTTTGTCCGATTTTGGTTTCGAAAGATCCTCATGAGGAAGAAATCAAATCATCCTTTTTGTAGATAAGTCGCTGAACACAACCATTGGCTCTGGGATTTTATTCATCAATATATGCAAAAAGAATGAAATTAATGCAAATGATATGCGAACAACGTGATAAAATAGTAATAGAGGGCTTAATATCGGGAAGGGGGATCACAAACTTTGCGGGGCAGTGGGATTTAACTGGCTTTGAGGCCTAGGGGTGGGGGGGGGGGAGGGTGAAATCCACAGTGTTACCAATAACATTTCCGACACCATGGAACCTCTGTGTACGCCATAGCACACATTCCAGTATAGTTTTAATGTTTTCAACAAACGGATGCTTCTAATTAATGAAGGGGGAGGGGGGACTTATATAGGCTTTGCAGAGAACAGGGTGGGTGCGATCAAGGATCAATGGTCAAGGATTTTCTAAAAATCTTTGTTTAGATGTCAAATAGTGCATTCTGAAGCCTTTTTATTACGTATTTTTATATTTTTTAAATATTTTTATGAAATAGATCTAAATGCAAAAGGTTAATCGTACACCGGTAGCAGTCACGTGGTCTTATTCTTGCCAGGCAGTGAATTTAATGAAAAAGACTTATTAATGAATATATACTTTTCGTCTTTATCAGCAGGTTACAGCATCCCGTCTCCGATGGCGTACCCTTATTCCGTTCGTCATTGCCGGAGAAGGAAGGCCAGAACCGTCTTCTCTGATATACAGCATATGGAACTAGAGAAAAGATTCAAATACCAACTGTATTTATCGACGCCGGAACGAATCGAATTAGCGGAGAAACTTGACCTCACAGAATCACAGGTAAATCTCTCTTACCTACCCCACCATCTATCCACTTAACATTTACCCCCCCCCTCCCCACCATTGTCATACAGTATCGGTGACAAACATTTGTCAACGGTATAAACCAACTCAAAGAATGAATTCATACCGGAATACCGGAGTTCGTATATAAAACCTACTTGTCAACGGGAAAAAACTGCCTCTACTGCAAATAGAATATGTAGGTTTTACATGTAAAAATTTAGAGTGCCCGACGTTTCCATCTTAGCAGGATCTTCTTCAGATGCTCACTAAAACGAGAACAAACCAAGAACATATTACAAGGCACAGATGTACTAACTGATATTTAAACTATCAGTTTACAGAACCATACAGAACTATCAGTTTACAGAACCATACTTATGATGAGTAAGAACAGAACCATACTTATGATGAGTATTCCAACACACCATATGTAACTTGGATCCTGAGCACGTAAAATCTATTGATAGCTGATTGCGCATATAAATGTAAATATATCATATCCTATCTCTGTTTTTGTCATGGTTTGCGACCCACGAACTGGCTACAAAATACTTCTGTGGCCCGCCCACAAGACCAAATCCGCCCGCTCTCCCCGTTAACACACGATATACCATACCTCAACAGCCATGACGTAATATCCATATTGTACGGCTGCTTTGGAAAGACTTAGTTCTCTCATTTTCCTCTCGATTGGTTCCTGTACATTTAACCAAAGATCCCTGCTATTGTTTCGAAACTTATGATCCTCTTATTGATAAGCGGAAATACAGTTATATTTGCGGTTCAAACCGACAAGTTTCCACTTGATAAATGATGTTCAAGTGCTTATTAGTTTGCGTTGCATGTACACATTGTATTGCACTTGACATTTCAAATAAACATTGTTATACACATCTTTATAACTACAAGAAATTCAAGTGGTCATAATTACTTATCTACTCCATTTATTATGGAGTTATTAACCGTTTGAGCCGATACTCCAAGAAAAATGTTGTGGCCAAAAATTAGCATATAGGATTATCGTAATTTCAAACTTTGTAAATTCACACCTTTAAATTTAACATTCCCTTAATGCTTTTTTTTATCTTTTAGTTTATTTGTCTTTTCCAAACGCTATAAGTTATGATTCCACCATATTATGTAATATTGCCAAAAAAATTACAAATTGAAATAAATTTATTGGCTGAAATTGATTTCTTTATCAATCAAGTCATTCTTCGCCTAAACAACATGGCAATACAAAGCTCTCGTACATACAATCTGGTTTCCATCTATTTCCTTAATCTTTCCTTAAGTTTCTTGCTTTCATTTTCATTAGCACAAAGTTTTCTTCCGCGTCCGTGTGATAGTTATGTTCGTACAAGTAACCATTATTATTTTTCCTTTTCATTTAATTTAGGTAAAAACTTGGTTCCAAAATAGACGGATGAAGGCAAAGAAAATGAAACAGTCGAAAGAGAAATAGGAAGTTTACAGAAGAAGGAGCAAAACGTTGGATTTAAGTTTAGTTTCATCTTTTAGAATATGTCATCCCATCTGGAATCTCATAAAACAGAGACGAAGTCTTTTAGGATGACGGAGACGGCAGATCCATGCATCAGTTTATCCAGCAACAGGCCCACCGTCATAAACAGAGATTTAGTGTTAATATTAGAATTTCTCTCAGTGAAGTTAAAGGGACATTCCGGTGGCTGAATTCAATAGCTTTAGCTTACCAATAACTGTTGGGAATTTTCTGTATGATTAAATTGAAACTACATCCTCGTAGCACTTTGTATGGCGATGATTTGAATTGGTTATATTTTTGCGGAATGCATCTGGCAACAGCAGGGTGGATGACGTCATCATGGCATATGGGATGAAGTTTGTTTGTTTTTTTTTTTTTGTAATACTTAAAATCAATGATCCGAATTGGAAAATAATAATCAGCAAACGGTTTCTATTTTATATTGATTTAATGTTAAATACAGACAATATTTACAGGTAAGGAGGCATTCCGACTGTATCTGAATTAAAGTATAAATCAACAAGAAGATTAGCATATGAAAGTAAAGCTATAGTAAAACGTACACCATAAAGGACGTCACAGACCCTCTATTGTGATCCACTTCTAGGAGTATATATGCGAAGGTCTTAGCCAGTAAAAAGTAAGGCTTCATTCAACCGATAATATCTCGAGTTAGGAACAAGATATTGAGATGGGGCTTTCAACTAAACGTGTGGATTGTTTCTTTTTAACAAAAGTGTGACAGTTTCTGTCACCAAATACCTCTTTCATCGAAGCTTGTTTCGTTACCTACCTAAAAGGTAATTTCCCTCGCCACCAGCTATACTCTTGGATTGAATCTATGTTGTTAATTGTTATAGAAAAGTCTATAGTTTGAAGACTTTTTTTTGGCGCTTGAAAGCGCACCGGAATCGACATATCACACTTTAATAGTAGCGGATGGTGCATAACTTATAGCCTACTTTACATATAACGTTAGGGACGGATAAAGTCGTTGCTGCCATTATCTGCTGAGGTGATTATAACTGCTAAGTTTGGCGTCTTGGATTCTCTGAGGAACATTGTAGAAGGAGCTTGATTGAATATCTCGAGATGTACACTTTGGATATGAGAGCCAATCAGATTCTCATGTTACCTAAATTTTTTAGAGGAATAGATGAATTTTTTCTGGGCAAGTATCGGGGTTTTTTAAGCCGTTGGCGGAGATGCTATCGGCGATGACTAACTTCTTGAAAGACGGATTGTAAAATGATGAAAGAAAATGCTTAAAAGGTACCTTGTATTTGTTGATGAAATCTCGATGATTTTATCAAACCTTGTAAGTATTGCTTAAAGTGTCACCAATGTTCAAACTAAGACATGCACTAGTCAAAAGATGCTCTTCAAATAAACTAAGTTCATTTTCTGATTAATTTGTACTTCTACTCAATTCTGATAGATACGAAGCCCTGATATTATGGTATTATAATGTTTAAGTCAAATACCAAACAAGCAAATAAGAGATTTTTTTTCATTTTTGTGGTTTTCCCTTTATGTTTCAAATTGAAATGTAGATAAACTAGTTTGAGCCAATGAACTATATACATACGGGTACGGGATTGATTTTTTTTTTTAACACTGCGCATAAAAGAGGCGCATAACCAAAATCAATCAAAAAGAGCTGGTTTACAGCAAATTTAGTACATTTGATTTTTCGGAAAAGATTCGAATTTAAAAATTCCGAAATGGGCTGGATTCTGTCATCCAATTACAAATGCATTAGATTGACTATAGCCAAATTATATTGTAATATAAACCAACAAAATGACCCCCCAAAAATAGCAAAAAAGCATTTTTGAAATTCTGATCTTTCGATTGGTCGTGACATAACCACGTGACAAACTGTCTGGGCGACGAAAGGTTAGGGTCAAAAGTATCCATTAATTATTACGTAATTAACGATTGTGTGGTGACAACAATATCTGTGTATTGGTTTGGTAACTTGTATGTTTTCATCGGAAAGAAAAACATAGAATTGGTCACATTTTCTGAAATACGCAACTAAACGCAAAACGCAAAAAAACAATTATGTTTAAATAATTGAAGTATGTATATACTAGGAGGAAATTTTATAGAAGGAAATTCAGGAAAAATGTTAATTAATATCGCATTATGATTAGGCATATTATTACTATTGTAAATGGTAATTTTGATTACAATATTGATACGAGTATGCATATTTATATATATACTTTCATAAGGCTATACTTGTCTTTGTTTACTGTTTTGTAGAATACGTACGATAACCATTTGAATATTCTGTTTTAATTTGCCACGGACTAAATTTTTCCAAGCATACACTATACGAAACTAAGAAATAAATGGCTAAAATAATATTAAAATGGCTTAAAGAGATTTTTATTTGTCTATAATGGAAACTGGAAATACGCAACGGAGCTTATTGTAAAGACTATACATCCTTAATAATCTCTGAAAATATAAATAATATTAAGTCATGAAAGTTCTCATTAGTCGTTTCATTTTGTCTTTTTTGAATAACTAAGTTGTTATTACTATTTTTCTCTTTTGCTTAGAGGTTACTTTCTCTCGCTTGCTCCCACCTCTCCCCCCCCCCCAACCCTCCCTCTCTCTTGTTCTTTATTAATCCCTTCACTTATACTTACCAAAGTTCCCAACTGTTTCAATGACTTATTGGTATATTTTTTTCGCAATTTTACGCAAGAAATACAAGACAGCAAGACCGTAATATTAGAAATTGTTTGAAGAGCAGTACATCGACTATACATTTCCACAAGTTGGTTATACACACATACATACATACACGCATACACCTATACATACATATATACATACATACATATACGCATACATACACGTACATAGACGACACTGTTCGAAGCTGAATCCAATATAAGCTGTCGTGATCAGAGACATATTTCTCGAAAACGATAATCGGCTGCAGTGACGACAACCTAAGGCTTAACTTTATCAGTAAATTGATATTTCGTAATAAAAGGACATATTTATTTACAAGATGTAAATATAGCCTATACTACAGTTGATAAATCAATGTAATGTAAGCAAGCTAAGGACAAGCTAAACGGTCAGCAATTGCAAAGCAGGCGCGGATCTAGGGAGTATGGGGGTTGTATACACCTCCCGGCACCTTTACAACAAGGGTAAAAGCAACACTATACGCTTAGATCTATAATTATAAACATATCTTTTATAGTTTAATATACCTCAGAATGCTGCTTTGGAAGTCTAAAATTTTAAGGTGTTTTTATTTCTTCAAAAACTGGGGGGGGGGGGACTGTTCCCTGTTCCTTGTTCCCTTGAGAGGGCACTGTTCCTTGAACGTATGTATGCATTGCATTGAATAAGAGAACATTAACATTTAAACGGTTCATTGATTGGTGGTACAATAAAGAAAGGCTTCAAAGATTTAGGGAAGGCCACCTCTCCCCTCAAATAAACAATTGTAAGGAAGTCCGAGAACAAGAAAGTCTTTAAATTGATCAATTAAGATTTCAACCCATCAGATACAACACGACAAACAAAGGAATCTAGTTTGACAGCTTTAAACATTCCTAACAATAAAGCTCATTCTTATCTCGACAACCAAATCAATCACATAGCAATGGTAAGTGTAACTAACTTTTGAACATATCACTTAATTAAATGGATTTAACAAACTTATAATGCTCGAGGCATTGAAAGTTGCCAACGACATTTTCTTTTGTATGGGCTAGTAAAGGTGGCTTCCCAATAAAGTGATAAGGGTCTTTTGCAGAAGGCCAACACGCTAGCATCACACTTTTACGATTTCCTTCTGGCTTTACAGCTTTAGCTTATGTTTGTCAAATGGGATTTGCTGGTATAGTTGCATCGGTGAAAAGATAAAAACAAATCTTATAAAAGGAAGTTGGAAGAAACTTGTATTAGCTTAGAACATTAAGTTTATAGAAATACTTAGATCTTCGAGTTATTTTGTTGTTGAAGTTACAAAAATGTAAAAGTGGCCTCGTTTATATATTTTTTATATATTTTTTGGGGGAATGAATTCCACTGTTAATTAAAGTTCTTTTCTACTGAAAATCTAAAGCCATTAAAGTTTATATTCTAATGCCATTCATATACACATGCGAATATTTTACTCAACACTGCCAACGTAAAGTACTGCTCAATTTAAATGTTTTGGGGTAATAAGAACACAGGATTTGTGACCAGGTAAATTATGCCTTGTAAACTAAATTAGTTAATAAAAATATTAATATTTTAAATCGCAGTTATTGGGCATAAATCTGCCAAAAATTGATTGGGTGCATCCGTTCCTAGTCTTGGTTACAATACTTGTTTAATGGAATTCTTTGGAGACACGTAACGTTTGCATTCACTCAAAGCCTATTCTCACACGAACATTTCATATCCATTGGAATCCACGTTCAAAACCAACCAGACTTGTAACTTGCCTTTGGGCAGTGGACGATGTTACACAAAATCGAGGCCAAATAGATTCGGTTAAACTCAGTTTGTGAATTTAGAAAATGGCGCCTGCCTCTGTGATTTCGACGTGTGTAGTGTGTTGTTGAACGGGGTACACCCTGAGGTTCCTCTCACCGATTTGTTTTAAAACTAAAATGTCAGATACTAGGGGAACACTGTCTCCAGCGGGATGGGGACGTTGGCTTTCTACCTTTCTACCAAAACAAATTGCCATATTTATCCGACAAAGAACAAGAAGAATGCCAAATAACACCACGTGATAACATTAACTCATCTGAGCTACACATTAACATAAATGAAATGTGAAAGTTATGATCAGCCCTAAGTCAGTACGAACATGGTTGTGACGTCATAAATTCACTTAGTCTGGCATGAACCAACATTACTATGAATGTCCTCTTTAGATGGGCCCTGTTTCCAAACAAGAAAGGCCTTTCATAGCCGATACAGTTTAATATCGGTATAGTTTTTTTTTTTGAGAATGTTTGGCAAATAAGTCTTTTGCGACTAATTGCGACTAATAAAGAAGAATTATAGAGAAGTAAAAAAAAACTTTACAGAACGAACTGAAACATCTGAATCATTCTTTTAAAGAAATTCAACAGGTATGTTACAAAATTCACCGAACATTTTGTTGAGAATGAATCGACCGGTATACATTTATCCTTGTATCATCGCCGCATAGGCAAGGTTTCAGTCAATTTAGAAGAAGTACATGGCTTCCCTAGTGTTGGATCTGCTATAATATATAATCCCCTCGTCCAGTGGATGGGGTTGATGGAATTTAAATTGATGTGATAAGCCATGCCAGAATATCTCTTACAGAACCGATAATTTGCTTCCTTTTTGGCATCTTAACTCTCCTTACCATGATATCAGACTTGTTTTTCGTGTACAACAGCACGAATGGTGCGAGTATAACATCATGAGTATGTGTACAACAGCATGAGTATGTGTACAACAGCAAGAGTATGGGTACAGCAGCATCAGTACGAGTACAACAGCATGAATATGAGTACAACAGCATGAGTATGTGTACAACAGCATGAGTATGGGTACAGCAGCATCAGTACGAGTACAACAGCATCAGTACGAGTACAACAGCATGAATATGAGTACAATCGCATGAGTATGTGTACAACAGCATGAGTATGTGTACAACAGCAAGAGTATGGGTACAGCAGCATCAGTACGAGTACAACAGCATGAGTAGGAGTACAACAGTATGAGTATGTGTACAAAATTATGAGTATATGTACAACAGCATCAGTACGAGTACAACAGCATCAGTACGAGTACAACAGTATTAATACGAGTACAACGGTCTGAATGATATTACAATCGCATGCGTACGAATACAACAGCATGAATACGAGTACAACAACATTAGTACAAATACGAAAACATATGTATCAAGACTTAGTATCCTAGAACAGCGACATGTCTGTTAATTTATTGCAAAATAATGAACTAGGTCCGCGGATTGTGAATGTTCGTTACTTTAATAGACCCCGTATCTCAGTGTCAACATGTTTTTAGCGTACCACACTCTCATATCATAATTTATAGAGCCTAGCTTCCACTTAGTACACAAGTATAGGGAACGACGTTGCTACTGCCATTAACTATTGCGTTGCTATAGCTACACCAGGGAGCTGATATAGCTCCCTGGTTATACACTAGCTCTTCGTTCCACGGAATGAAAATTCACTATTTGAGAGTATTTTTATATTTAATTTAAGAATATTCGAAATGTTTCTCAAGTTTTGTGTGCCACCAAAGAGAAAAGGTGGGGGGGGGGGACGATATTTCATTATTGCCAACGTTTTCAACTGCCCTTACTTTCTTTAAAAGTTGAACCATCAGGGAACAAACTAAACCCGTGAATACCTGCGAAATTATACGACTTCCTGGGGCACGTTGCTATGCTCCACGGCAACAGATTCTCAACTGATAGGGCTAATTTGCCACAGGTATGTGGACTAACTTGCTTTTTATTGCCACTATTTGGAAAGAAACCTGTCTCTCACTATAATTACGTTTCCACCCATCAGAGAGAACTTTTCTTTTGGTCTCAGTGACTTAAGCGTTAGGTTTAAGCCGATACTTAACTATTAAAGTATTTATTAACGGTCCACCAGTGGGGAGCTTAACTTCTTTGCCAAAATAGTCCGGGTTGGCAGCACTTTACATACAACAATGCGTTATAAGCTGCCTTTCAATAGAAGTAAAACCAGTTATCTAACCAACGGGATCCTGGCAACTATTGATCTTTGTTTGTGTCACTGATGGGGAAAGGACTTAACGAGGCCCCTCTTTCTTCTTATTCTTCTTCTTCTTCTTCTTCTTCCTCTTCTTCCTCTTCTCTTTATTTTTCCTCGAACAAGATCAAAGTACAACAACAATAGTTCCTTTTTTTTACGGTATCCAATAGTTTCGACTTCGGGGAAGAATCTGTCATTGCTTTCTCATAAACTAAAATCGAAAAGGGGGCTTGACAAATAACAAAAAGGATTCTTTGAAGTAAAAAGAACAAAATAATGAACCCTTTATGTCTGACCAGTTTTTTTTTCAAGAATAAAGGACGTCATGAAGAAAGACAGAAAACCCGCTAAATATACCACTAGAAGAAAGTATGTAGATATGTTGAAATCCCTCCAACCCCCCCCCCCCCCCCCC
>JAIPMN010011231.1:0-27733 GCA_020650975.1 Apostichopus californicus
AATTGATACCCAAATGAGAATACGATACCCCTCTCATTAGACCACTCCACAGAGGACAAAACAGTAATGTATCAATCGGCTCCTTATGACAGCTTCAATCTGAAACTCATTAATGCTTCTTAAGAGATTGATTTGAATCTGTTTACCTTGTCAAATACACTGTGGCTCTAAATTCCATTTACCATGGAGCTGCCAATTGCAAAAAAACGTAGAATAAATATTAATTCACTCACTGGTAATAAAGAACTCGGAAAGCAAAAACACAAAGCTGATATGATCATCAAATGTCAATCTATTTTATATATTAACTTATTTTTTGTATATATTAACGTACTATACACGATGTGGGAATGTTTAGATATGTCGGTTATCATTTTGTACACTAGATAATCTTACTTTATTCTATACAGAAATCAACCATGGCAGCAGACCTGGGTAGTCTCTAGAGGAAAACGAAATCTTGAAACAGAATAAGAAGATGACAATACGTTGTCAAGTTCAGAAGACATTGATGTTAATAATAACTCAGGTGTCACCAAAAATAAGTTCAGTTTTCCACCACATTACTTCATTACAGAAAGCTGCAGTGGCGTGCATAAGATATCAAAGGTGGGGGATAAAATGCTTCTCGTGTATGGGGTTTGAGGTCCTTGTCTCTGAAAAGCAACCAATATAGGCATTAATACCTAATCATTGGAACATTAATTAGGTATATAACAAGGTCTAAGCGCATGGTCTTGCTAATAATTAATCTCGAATTTTTTTGTGAGGTTGTAAGGTTGTGTAACTAACATGTGGGACAGGTGTAATTTTCCCAGACTGAATATAAACATGCCCACAACTGAACCATTTTCCCCCGAATGACGGAAGAGGAGTATGCATGGACCAACTGCTCACCACATTCTTTACTAAGTCTTCCTCGGCTGTGATAGGAAGGGCCAAGAACGTCTATGTAAGGGCGTGATTAGAAGGAAGGGTATATTGTTCCTATGATCGCTAATTTGTTTCACATGTAGGGTGTGGGGTCCTCCCTTGAAAAACAGACACTTAGAGTTCAAATTGAGCAGGGTCATAGTTAGATTATAAATTAGGTATATAAAAGGGTCTTAAGACAAGTCTTGACAACCCAAAGTATTAGACAAGAGCAGTTATTTAATATAATCGATCCTCAACATCGTTAAATGTCATTTCAATATTCATTGTTAAAAAGAAAAATGCAGCATTCTCATGCACTTTTCAATGTGCAAATGAATCCGAAGCTGCTATTGTCACGTGCTTTCAGATCCATAGTCATAAGAAATCAATAGTCAGCTGCCAAATTTCCAATGTTGCAACAGTGTCGTAGGAAGCTATCAAACAGTGTGGAACCGAAAACTACTTTGGGTATTCAGCACTAGAAGACTTTTGTAGATTATGTAGTGACTCCAACAGGTTACTGGAAATATCTTATGTCCGAATGTCTACATTATCTAAACTTCACGAGTTCAGTGTTGCATTTCGATTTTTGAATTTTCATGAAAAGAATAAATACAAAAAATACAAAGAACATTAAATTGAATATTTAAGCATTATGAAAAAATGATGATTGAAACTCCTTTCTGCTAATATAAGTTTGAAAGATTATAACATTGAGTGCAACGATTCCCTCAATGCATGCGAGGGGCCAGAAACGCTCCTGCCTCCACTTGTGAAAGTGAAGAAGATTTGGCAACGGGTCCATTTGCTCCTGTTCCTACAAGTATGTTTAACGTGTACTTCATTATTTGAATAAACAGATTACCTACACACCTATTTGATTCGACCGTACATTTGCATAATACTACGAAATTAACCCAATGTCCCTTGAAGCTTAATGTATTATGCATGTGTTCCTTTTAATTGACTTTCTGTTTTTTTGTTATTATGATTCTGTTTTAAATGTTCTCGTATTGTCTTCTTGATTCCTTTCAAGGGTCTTTATATATCGGGACTACACCATACTACATACATTATAATATTGACTAAACCATACAACATATAGTCTAATACTGACTACACCATAAAACATACAGTCTAATACTGACTACACCATACACCATACATTATAATATTGACTACACCATACAACATACAGTCTAATACTGACAATACCATACAACATACAGTCTAATACTGACTACACCATACAACATAGTCTAATACTGTTTTGGCTATGTCGTAAATTCTTGTCTAAAGATCTTCTCATTTTGTATTACAATTCACTGAAGTGAATTGTTTATTTGTTGGAACACACGCATTTAAAAATGCACTTAAAACCAAACGCTGCCAGCCCAGTTGGCGTTAGTAAACTACTGTCATATTTTGATTTTACGAAACTCAAACATCAGAGCCTCATCACACAAAGCGACTGGACTACTAGTCTAGCCGACAAACCATTATTTATGCTGTCAGTAGAAATATCACACATTTAAAGAGAAGAAATCTTGTTTGTAGCAAGTAACACGTTCGCTATAAATAGCAAAGGGAACTAGTTCAATGTGAAACATGTCATGCTGTTAAATTATGGCATAATATTTAGTTTGGATGGGTGATAATTGAGAATTTATAAAACTGGATCAACAAAAGGAACAGCATTTCCAAAAAAAGGTTGACGTCATCATCATATTAATGTCAACAAAACATTCATACATCAGTGTATAACATCCCGCATCAGAGATGATATCATGTAATACTTGTATCACTTTCTATGTGGTACAGTTATTAACACCTGAACGAGAATCAAATAAACTCTTCTTGTAAATACAATTTTAGAACATTTATTTGATCCATATTAAAAAAAAAACCTATGGTTATACCTCAGCCATAGAACAATCCATATATATTAAACTGATAAACCCTCATATGTTCCTTTTTAATTCTTACCAATTTTTATTAGTTTCATTATCGTTACCCTTTTTTCTTTCTTAAGTTTTGTCTTTTTTTCCAGAAGAAAACTAGAAATTTACACCATGAATGTATCCTTTGTCACAGTCATTGTATGGTAATACAAATGTATTAAAAATCCTTCATTATGTAGGTACGCTATTTGGAACGGCATGGGCTGAGTTATTTGCTTTTTATTGGTTGTTGATTATAACCTTATATCATAACAATTACTGTGTTATAATCTTTAGGGTATCTAATTAACCATATATTAACAACAAAGTTTGACACTTTTCAAATGTATTGGCCCTTTAAAATTAAGACTAAGATAAAATCACATAAACTTTTTTGAGAACTAGTTTGAGGTAAATATGCAGGCCTACCTTGTTTATGAAGAGAAAAATCGTTCAATTGTAAAATCCTACTTAGTAAATTGCTTCTGTGACGTATTTAGGCAGTGATATATCGTTGACAATTTGATATCGTTGTGAAGAAGCTTAAATAGATTCGTTTAGTAAGCACTTTTACATTTCTTAAATAAAATAATGTACGCTAACGTCAACATGAACAACAACAACAACAACAACAACAACATTGAAACAAAGGAACATAAATTCTGTACTTTAACACCCTTTTGTGTATAATTCCAGCTGTTTAACGGAATTATGCATTAAACTCAACGCATGCGCGAAGTGAAGGAAATGTTTCTTCTTAAAAAAGTTTATTTTTAACCTTTACATGTGTAATCCTTTCAATTTTTGGAAAAACATAGCTAACCCATAGATAAAGCAGAATATATAAAGATAAAGATAAAGGCAACTATGTTAACTGTAAAAGACTCACAACTGGTATTGCTTGTTCATAGTATGGTGGCTTTGTTGTAATGTAATATTGGTTAACCTGGGTTGCATATATTTGAGATGACCCATTTCTCAGTTGACTATGTGACAGACAGTCCACAGCATTCAGCTGATGCCGGTGTCCTTTAATTATTTGATATGACCGTAGGGATATGGGTCAATGAATCTAAAATGAATCAACTGCCGTTTTTGTGGGTAGGGAATTTCCACTTGAAGAGAAAGCATAGTTTTGACGGATTCTTCAGCAAACAATTCTTCCTAATAGTAGACGTATATAATAACATATCAGTGTACATATAAAGATGTCACAATGTTGAAAACTCTGTGAGATTTATAACAGTTTACCTCCAAAACCAATCATACTTGATGCCTAATGTTGTCTATGGGAATCAGATCATTTTCTACATGCAAGGTTGAACATCATTACGATTCATTCGTATAGATATGTAAATGCTTAGAAGAAATCTAAAGGAGATTGGTGTTAGCAGTGGTATTTTTCTGAATAACTAATCTTTAGCTTTTCCTTCCAATGACAAGTTTTATGAGTTTTACTTATCATAACAAAAAAATAATACAAAGGTTGTGTGTACAAAAGCTGCCTTACATCTATCTGTGAACAGAACAAGAAGCTCAGCTATTTTGTGTTTGCTAGTTTACCAGAAACATCGTTCTCAGGGGTGCAAAGTTTGATCAAGTCATTCAAATGATACTTACAGTAATGTGAGTTTTCGTTGAAAACTCTGGCTAATCCTGCCCCTTTTAGAGTAAATTTGAGAGGATAACGTCTAAGATTTGGCCCGGCTTTCAGTTGCGATGGTATATATGATATTGTTACACATACATAGTATGTAATATTGATTAGTTGCATGTGATATAGTTGGAGAAATGGTTAAGATTATGCGGTAAATAACTTTAAAAGTGCCTTTTGCTTTAATGATATAATATTGACAATTGCTCATATTTGTTTTTCTTACATTTTCTTTATTACTTCCAAAATATGTCATCGAATCTGAAATTGCCATTATTCATATCTGAAGACAAAATAAATGTTTTTTTTAATAGGCAAGACGTTTGTTAGGTGTTTCTCTACGTTTTATATTACATCCAAAGCTACTCACAATTTACCTAGAATTATTTCAGCTGGTATCTTTATTTTACGATCTAACACATACTGTAAAAACTACGTCAATTAAAGTCACTAGATACTTGTTTTAATTCTTAGACTAAAATATAATCAAATCCCATTTCAAATTTCAAACTTGATA
The DNA here is from genome assembly GCA_020650975.1 of Apostichopus californicus. Taxonomy (NCBI): domain Eukaryota; kingdom Metazoa; phylum Echinodermata; class Holothuroidea; order Aspidochirotida; family Stichopodidae; genus Apostichopus; species Apostichopus californicus. The sequence continues at coordinate 5,027 of JAIPMN010011231.1, forward strand.
CCAGGGGGCTCTTTACCGCGGTCAACTTGCATTCCACACTGCGACACAGTTACACACGCACACAAAACAGTAGCTACTAATAGAAATGTATTTTTGGCTCGGCCAGTAACATAAGTAACATATATACAATGATTTAGATATATTACAGCATGTAATTGTTCAGCTACATACAACGTTCATATCAATGCTGAGTAAAACCACTAACCGTGGCTAAGAATCTGATATGTAATTAATTTCGGTTTCAATCTTGATATTATTGCAAATATACCATACTCACGATCGGTGGCGGGATTACAAGGTGAAAAAAGGTGCACTTGCCCTACCCTACTTTGTCCCAGACAGAGTTTGCTTTTTATCCGATTCTGCTGGTAATTTGGTTGGTTATGCCACAGCAATTTTGACAACTCTGCGATATTTTTTGACTTATTTATAATGATATTACACAGGCTATAACAATGATCGACCCAGTCTGACGATTCTTATTTAAATCTATAACGCACTATGGTACTTGCATAATACTACTAGTACAAATGTGACAGTACCATATACGCTTATGTCATTTATAGTTATCCAGTTTGGCTGTTTTTGAATTTTGAGAGAAACCCTCTTAGCCGGTTTACCATCTATGAGAGTATCAATGGGCGCCGACCAGCCCTTCATTGACGATACGATTGACCATCTGATACTTTTTATGTCGCTTAATAAAAATCTGACAACATTTTTGTTTGCAGATAGAATAAGTACATATTCAAATACACAAGTAGGACTTGAATATAAGCTATAAATATTGCATCATATTACTTCTAGCGTCTTTATAAAACAAACAAGTTCGCAAAAGTGAGTGAAACAGCCCCTTAGACCACCTGCCCTAGGACCCCCCCCTCCCCCCCGTTTGCTTTTAGAAATCAAATCACACCCATGCTCATTATCTTAGTTTGTGATTATTGTTCGTGGTAAGTTAAGCTGCTTATCTTTCCTCTGCTCTCTTGAAGTAGATAAGGCTACAGATAAACATGTGTAGACGTGAATCTATGCAGATGAAGAACACTTCTCAGATATCTTCGCCATGTAACTCCATCCAACCTGCCCCCTCCCTCCAAAAAAAAAAATAATGATAAGATCAATTGGAACGTTGTTGCAAATGCCTGCGTTATGATGGTTTTGTTAGGAAGAATCTAACTTAATTAAAACTGCACTAAATATACGAACAGCAAGATGCAGTAATATTTCTAACAATATTACATAACAATCTAGTCTTGAGATTGATCAACTGGAGTAAATGTTTTTGAAAGTTATAGTGTTTGTAATTTGTTAACACACATAACCTTACAATGTAGGCTACATATGTGGACACACATACGTGAGCATGTTAATCGCTTCGTTTCACTGTACTGCTTATAGTATGAGTCTTAGTTTTTTTACATAGTTATATCGTGCTGCAAATAATATCAAACTGTAAATATGAACCTTGATTTGTAGATATAGACCCCGAGACTAACAGAACTGTAAAGGTCAATCCAACAGCTAATCCCGCCATTATCGCTTGTCTTGATCACATGTATGCAACACGTGTAATAATAAGTAGTAACGTGCGCAAAAAGAAAAGGATTGGTAATGGGAATACTCACACCTCCAACGAGAGAGGGATGGGGAGGATTTGTTCAGTCGGGACTGTTTACACTACACTATTTAATCCATTCCTCATGGTGTTACTCCCCAATCCCGCCCTGTTCAACCGCATGCACACAATAATCAAGAGTTTTTATGACCACAACCATATTACGTCAATAAACGATACGTTGAACCAAAGATCTTGGACAATGCTTTGTTGGAAAACATTCCCAACATGCTCAACCCTATATAACTTTAATAACCTATACTTTATGGGATTCATGTAACAATTATTCTACCGCTCCCAAAAGCAATTTCACACTGTGATTTTTCCTCAAAATTCAAGCAATAGTTATTCATGTGTAAATGCACCTAGCTAGTTACCCCATGATTTGGTTATGATACACTCAACGTTACCAAAATGTACTGATCTAAATACGGTATTGGTATACTGTGATAGGTACTAGGTGTTCATCTTACCCACTTGGTGACCTTCTTACAACTTTTGTTTCGTAGAGAATCGAATATTGACATGAACAAAGATTTTAGTAATTTTATTTTATTTCACTCATTTTTTATATAAGAAAGGAACGGTTTTGTTTTATCCCGACATATAACGCATCAGTATATCCACAGCATTGCACCTAAATAATTACAATGTCACTCGTAAATATCAAGGTTTAAAGTATGGATTTGTGTTTAAAAAAAACATTAACTAATGCTAATGCAAATTTGAAATGGTGACTCAGAATGATGTTAATGACATTTCAGTGGATCATTATTGTAATTTGAAACAATGATAAACATGCGATGACCCTTTAGACCAATCAATTAAATTAAGATATTGATTCCTTAACTGTTTAGACACATTGCTGTAGCTGCGTATGCCGTTTTATTTAAGTATATTCTTTTAGTATAGATCATAGCAATTATCAACTTGAATATTTTCCATTTAATGAAATTACTTCAACAATTGCATTTAAAATTTGCTATATCTCAAAGCGTTAGAAAAATCTTCATCATTGTAGTTTTTTGCTACTATACCTTAGGAGTATATTAAAACACTTATCTTACTGCTCTAATGAGACTTCAAGGTGTATCGGCAAAGTCGTTTACAATTATGAAGAATTTTCAGTTGTAAAAAAATAGCAATGCCAAGTGACACCACAAAAGGAAAAGTGGTTGTTTTGGTCTGTTTCTGCAATTTTGTGGCCTTTTTACTTTATTTTTATTTTTTAAAGAATGCCAGAAAGGGTACGGCATGTCATGTTTACTATTTTTTTGGTCAATCAAAGGTTTTTATAAAGCTTCCTTATCGACGAGGCTAACATAGACAGACTAACTTACAATGTGTACAACTATTTTATATACATTAAAAAACATACTTGATACCCAAATTAGGATTGGACACCCCTCTCATTAGACCTCTTAACAGAGGACAGAACAGTAATGTATCATTTGGCTCCTCGTGTCATCTTTAATTTAAAACTCATTAATGCTTGTTAACATTAACTTGACTGTGAGTTTGCACTTTTGTTTTCCAAGATCATGATACTAATTTGAATCTACAAATGGTGTCATTCTTTTGTTGTTATAAATTGATTTTGAGATGTATTTGATATTTAAGTTTCATTTAACATGTAGCTGTCAACTGTAGAAAAACGTTGAACAATTGTTAATTCACTCACTGGTAATAAAGGACTTGGAATGCAGAAAGTCATAGCTGATATGATCTTAAAATGTCAATCTGTTTTATATGTTAACTTGGAAGTGCTGGTGACTATTTTATGTACTAGAAACGATGTGGGAGTGTTTATATATGTCGGTTATGATGGTGCACTAGTTGATCTTACTTTATTATCAACAGAAATCGACCATGGCAGCAGACCTGGATAGCCTCGAGAGGAAAACGAAATCTTGAAACAGATTGAGAAGATGACAATACGTTGTCAAGTACAGAAGACATTGATGTAAATATTAACTCAGGTGTCGCAGCAAAAACAAGATCAGTTTTCCACCACATTACTTCATTGTAGAAAACTCAAGTGGCGGGCACAAGATATCAGAGGTTGAGGCTAAAACGTTTCTCGTCTATGGGGTTTTGCGGTCCTTGTCCCTGAAAAGCAAACGCTTAAAGTTCAATTGGGCATTAGTTACCTATCATTGTGACATTAATTAAGTCTATAATAAGGTCTGAGGGCAAGACTTTTCTTATAAATAAGTGGTTGAAAGGGTATGTAACTAACACGTAAGACAGGTCTTAATTTACCCAGACTGAATGTAAGCACATCCAAAACCATTTACCCTCGTATGACGGAAGAGGAGGGGCAAGGACCTATATTCACCCACCCTTAACGCACGGCACTGTGAAGTTCTGTGAATGACTGAAGAATCACAAGAGGCATTTGCAGCACAATTACAGAATGATTATAAAGTGTTATATTAATTGGTATGTTGCCAGACACCTATATTCAACTGATTTAAATACGAGTAGAACTAATGAATGAAATTAAGTTTGGTATCAGGTTTGCTCAATTTAAATTGAATTTGCTACAATATTACGCTAGCATAGCTCTAAGTTGTCCTCGGCTGTTATATGAAGGGTCAATAACCTCTCTGTGAACGTTAATCCGCTTATTTTGTAGGACGTGGGGTCTTTCCCTTAAAACAGACACTTAGAGTACAAATGAAGCAGGGTTATTTTTAGATAAAACATTAGGTATTTAATAATGTCTTAAAACAAGTCCTTACAACCAAAAGTATTGGAGAAGATAATTTATTTAATACAATCGATCCTCAACATCGTTAAATGTCATATCACTATTCATTGTAAAAAAAGAAAGGTGCAACATTCTCATGTACTTTATGCATATTGTAAAAATCAGAAGCTACTATTTGTCACGTGATCTCAGATCCATAGTCATCAGATATCAATAGTCAGCTGCCAAATTTCCAATTTTCAACAGTGTCGTAGGAAGCTATCAAAGAAATATATAGTGACTGCGACGGGTTGCTAGAAACATCTTATGTCTAAATGATTACATTACCTAAACTACACGAGTGTCAGTGTTTCATTTCAAGTTTGACATTTCCTGATCCCCCCCCCCCCCCACCTAATCGAATATTGGAGCATTTTAAGGTACACGAAATGAAAATAATAGTTTGACGCTTTCTTTAAATATTAGTGATCCGTTTGAAAGAGTAGGCATGGCTGTCATGGAGTGCATCGATTCCCTAAGTTGAATGTGAGGGGCCAGAGACACTCCTGCCCTCATTTATCAAAGTGAAGATGTTTGGTTAACAGTCCATTTGAACCTGTTCCTACTCGTATGTTTAACTTTTATTTCAATATTTGAATAAACAAATTACCTACTCACCTATTTGATTCGACAGTAGATTAGCATAATACTGCAATTATGAAATGAGCTCAATTCTCCCTTTGGAGCTCAATGTGTAATGACTGTGTTCGTTTCAAGTCACACTTTGTTTTCTTTTAGATATCAAGAGTGATAATACGTTATATGTTCCTTTTAAATTCTTACGTCTTTTTATTAGCTTTCTTATTATTTGTCGTCTTTGTTTTTTCAAGTTTTGCCGTTTCTTATATAGTGTCTTCCTGAAGAGAACTAAACATGTACATTGAGAATATATATCTCATTATTTCTAAGAACTTCTATTATAACAATAAACAAGAAGGCTACAGAATCATACAACTTAAATGATGTTTTTTTTTTTAAAGTAATGAGACGTTAAAATTTGATATAAAGACATGATGCAACATGATCCATTTGGTAAAATATATCAGAATCAATTCGTCTTTTTAGCTGTATTTTGTTGCTTTGTAATTGCTAATTATTAGTGTTTTTTATTATGCTTTGATTTTATTTGATATTGCTTTCCTGTAAAGAAATGGAAACATGTAGTTTTTACCGCGACATCATATTACCTTACTTTAGCTTCTAAGTAATAAATCATATAAACAAAAATATATAACATCACTTTTGCAATTTGAAATCAAATTAAATTTCAGGAATTACACAATTAATAAGAGTTAACTTGTTATCAATATAGTGAGTGTATTTATCGAACAGTAAATAAATTAAACAGAATTTACCTATTTAATTACATTTTGTGTCTTTTGAATAATTTTGTTTCTGCTTTTTTTACGCATAGAATGCAGATATCTGTACCATAATTGTGAAGTTCGTTAACTTGACATTAAGACAATAAATGAATTAAACCCACGTTACCCACATACCCATGTTATATTTTAAACTACTATATCAACACAATATTTTCTGCGTAATGATAAACAGAAATTATTCTTTCGTCAGCCTCTACACCATATACGTTATGGCCCTGTGATGTCGAACGTGGCATATTAGTGGCAATGTGGCTAATACTGATAAATACAAATAGATCTACGATTGAGTTATTGCGACGCTCAATGATCTGACCTTTAGGTTGCGTGGCTTAATACGTTAAGAAGGACATTTGTAGTTTTACATCGTTAGTGACATTATGGCGTTCCATGGCATATAATGACTTGTTGTGATATTAGTTGTTGCTCTTTACTCGAAATGACAATACATGACTTGTAAATTCCCTTGATTTGTTACATTCATAAGTGAACTATGATAGACTTGGCATGAATAGATTTTCTTGCAAGTTGTAAAGAAATGGAAAGACAGTTAATGCGCTTAAAAAAAGATACTACGTTTATTTTTAGTTTATTGCACCATTGATTTAAAGTTAAGCACTGTTTTAAGATATCCAAGCATATTCCAAATGGTGTAAACTACAAAATTAGCAATGGGCCAGCATGCAAACAGGGAAACATTGACTTCATCAAGTTATGAGTAATTCTTTACTAATGGCGATATTTAAATTCAATATTTATTGACCATCGTAGTTTGATGGTTCATTGACTGGTTTCATAAATGTGCTTTATTATTTACTTTTAGCATCATCAGCGATTAGTGTTTTGCCGATTTTTTGACGTTTTGCCGATATTGTTTGCCGATGGGGTTGCCGTCACCCCTCCCCCCCCCCCGCCCTACCAGATCACAAAGCTTCAGAAAGTCCAGTCAAATATTGCTTTCATTTGGGTGTGTCTTCCCAACTTCCATAATAGCCACTGTTCGGTGGGGAGGGAGTGCAGGCAGATGTTGCAGAGTATATGTAAACTTTATGTTAATATGTGTAGGCTATAGTGATAAACATAAAAATATTATCTATTACTAGTTTAGTTGTGTTAAATGGTTGGAAAGTGACAGTTTCACAATAAAACAATTAAAAACACTGTTATATGGACTCCATCTGTGCCATGAGTCGGGAACTTATTTTGGTAAGTAATCTCCCCTGCCCCACGTTTCTGAACATTTACACAATATTCAAGAATATGTATAAGCACAATCTTGCTTTAAAACATTATCATGTTAAAAGTATATTGTCTAAAACATACCTCAGAAAGCACCCTTTGCTGAAGTCTTAACTTGTCATGTTCTTTCTGTAGGAGGCTCATACAGGCGCTCATATAATGGGTGTTCACTTTAACGACCCCTTTGACAAACCCCTCCTCTTCAAAGCCCATCATTCACATCTACCATTCCATAACGGTTCAAATGTCACTAGCTATAAATTAATTGAAGTAATTCAACATATTTAATTGATTAACACACTACAACGTGTTTTATGTATCCTAACACCTTTTGGCGAGCAGAGTTAAAACACCAACCTAACCATAGTCATTGCGGTAGCTGGATGAATATGAGAATCTTTCCTCCTTTTAATGGCAGAGAATAGAAGACGTTTGTACTAAAAACAAATAATCGTGCGGTCTTTAAAACATTTATAGAAGCATATTAACGACGATCTATCTCGTTTACTATCGGAATTGCATTTTTGTTTCTATAATACGTACGAACAATCTTAATTCGTCGTTACCATTATATTATTGTGTGATATTCAATCGTATTGCTCATATCGATCGCAAGCTTTCCGATTAAACCGCATCCCCTCTCATCCAAATGTTGGTTGTATCTTGGTTTCTCTGACGAATTGACGGTCTATTAAAGATTAAATAATTTCCCTAATCATATATTATATCCTATGAAAGTTAGGCAGAGTTATTGCACTCTGAGTCTGTACAGATATCTAATACCAGAATGATATGGACTTAAGTAAACATTTACTCTTCCTTGTATTTAATCTAATACTGTTATTGGTTTAGTGATAACGTTTATCACGAATGTGGATATAGGCTTAAACAGTGTGGCAGGACTACGATTATAACATTTCCGATTGACTTCCTTTACTTTGCACCATGTGTGTAATAACATATTGTAATGAAGTGTTTTAGGGGTGACCAGAAGAGAATTCGTACTCGTATTTGCTTTGTAGCGCATATGCGTCTACTGGAGCTAAACGTAAGTTTGGCATTTAACACAAATTTTCCCATTTGATAAACCTCCAATCTTTAAAAAAAAAAATTCAGATAGACTAACCAGATAAAGGGCGCACTATTCTTTTCTTTTTTTTGGTGATTTGACTATTAAATATTCAGCAACATATTCATATGCCACTTAAGTGGGTAAATTTGCCGTCTATGCAAATTTGGTAGGTCATGCAGAGGTCATATTGCATTGTTTTTTCTTACTCTTTTACTTTTTAGACTCGACACGTACAATTATACATAAGTAGATATGCAATGTGTTAACAACATGTACTTCTATTTTCAGATTTTACAGCAACTTGGAGGGGAGCGGAGGCAAGGAGGGAATATTTTAGGTGCATTATGTCTTTGTAAATGTAGATGTAAAGTTTATTAGAAATGCTAATATTTCTAGTCCAGAAATATTTGTTACAGGTTTTTTATATTAAGTTCTTATGACTTTGTATTCATGAGTTCCTTATTTAGGGACTTAAGCATCTCCACGGCAACGACCTCCTTCATCTAGATGTTAAACTGGACAACATATTTGTTGACATCGATTGCCTCTGTAAGCTGGGAGACTCCATCCATCACCTTGCATCACATCACATCAAAACAAATCATATCTTGTCCCACCCCATACATCACCTTGTATCATATAACTTCACATACCAGCCCATCTATTAACTTGCTTCACTTCACATCAACAACAACCCATTATATCCTACTCCATCCATCAACTTACATGACGTTACGTCACAACACCACGCATCACATCGTCTCTGTGGTATCGATGGTTGTAAGGGTTAAACTTGGCATTATCACTGCTAAATCATACTGAATGAAATATCTACATTTATCATCAGTGATCAACTGTGCAGTGAACCATACAGCAAGTTAGCAAATCGGTAACAAATTATATATACAAAATGGGTACCAACTAGCACGGCATATTACTGCTTTGTCCATTGTAACAAATCAATAAAGAGTCCAGTCACATGGAGTTATATTTGTCCCTACGTTTAAGTGTATTTGTTACCAAACTTCAACGGAGTCTTACCAAGATGAAAGAACATGTCTTGTCCTTAAAAACTCTCAGTAATACAAGGATAACAAAGCAATTATTGTCTTTATGAACTCTAAGTTAAAACTGCCTCCCAATCCGTTCCAAATCTTATTTAAAGAAAACACGCGCAACACGTACCATTCAAACAAATCACGCACCGCACGCATCCCAAGCAACACGCACAACCGACACACGCATACACATTTTTAACACCCTCACGTACGCACCTAAGACAACAAGCATGTATGGACATGTATTACGTTTCCACCTACGATCAACCACCTTTTTAAATTGAAAACACCTCCAAAATATAATGGCATGTATGCTGATTTCACCAAGTTAACGATCTGGATTCGTGGACTAGCCTAAGGCAAACATTGATTGAAGGTGAATAGTTGGCATAATCTATGCTACGCTCTAGTCTAAGTAACTGTTTAACTTAACCTATGTTATTAAGCCTAGCATAGGCCTAGGTAACTTAACGTAGTTAAAGGCTTCTTTAGCCTAGGCCTACGTTAACGTAGGCTTGATTTAAGTCTGCTCTTATTCTTATTTCGTAACTCCAATGATAAACTATGAGAGAACCATACACAACAAAGCAAAGGAGGTATTTTGCAATTCCTCAATTCCTTTCTTGGGAAACATGCATCATATATTATTAGTATGAGTATGCCATGGACCAAAGCTTTCAAGTTTCAGAATGCTTATTGGGCTTAACTTACTGCAGGCCTAGGCCTACTTAAGAAATGGTGTTGACGGTTCTGCTAATGTCAGTACAGAAATGTTTATCAACCAACAAAATATGTTACTGTTACTATGGTAGCTATCTACATGCTTTCCAATTTGTGGTTTTGATTACACTGTGCTTTAGTTAATCAGGAAGTGTAAGAAGGATAATGCGTAATGGTAGCCTTGGCCTAGACAACAGTTTTTACTTAAGATGTAAGTCTTAACTCTGAGTCTGTTAGCAACTGATTGAAGCCAAAAATTCACTAAACTTGGAAAATAAGAGTTGTTTGTTCCCATTTCCCTTGTTGTTACAAACAACTTTCTACTTCCCCCTTCTCACAGTGAAACAACATGTCTATCTTATGCTACCAAGCTAGCTGTAGGCTAGGCCTAGGTCTAACTATTGATGTCGTTTTTGGCAGTAATGAACACCTGTTTCTTGACAAGAGTCCAAGACAACTTTTGCACACTCTCAAGCTTACAGTCATAGTGTGTTCTTTACATTACTTAGGCAATTCCAATTGACTTTATGCATAACAATGGTATCCGGATATTAAAATGTATTACAACTCATGGGAAAACCCATTCTTTATAGCACAAATATACTGCAAACTTGAGGTATCAGATCTGTTATCAATGAGAATTTGCACAATCTTATACTATATAAATCTGTATATACATACAGTTTACATATTACAAGCTTTTGATTCACAAAGCAGTTACAACGTTGGTTAGGGCTTTCTGTTATAGCATAAAGGTTCAAAAGTAGGATAGAAGTTTTTACGTTTGGCGGCAGTAAACACAAGGGATAGCCTGATGCCTAATTCGTTATGAATACAATAAGGCGATTTCTACATGAAATCAGTTTCAATCAGAATAAATAGTATGTCATATTGCATCATATCTCTGAATATGTTTTTCGACTGTTGAGCATTGCCTATTGCTATACATGTATATTCAGCATTAAAGTGTATGTTAACTGCTGATTAAGCATTCCTTAATTTAATTATTGCACATGTACACAGTACATCAGGTACTAGTGAGAATTGACAGTACTGTATTTAACTGGCAAAGTTACGTGTCTAGGATTATATTACAGAATTTTGTTGTTCTCCATAAATTGGTAGAAAAAAAAACGTGACAAAACTGGCTAACCTTTAAACAGAAATGTCATTCCTGTAAAAGTTAAATCGGGGCTCATTTTTAAGAACATTTTCAGGTTGTTCTTTAAAGCCCTTGGACTTTTAAGATGGTGCGCCTTGCGCGAGGGCCGTACTTAAGTAGTACTTAACTGTATCGATTTAGCCTTGTAAGTGAGTACCGAATTGTTAGGCTACGCAGGCCTAGTCAATCTGCCTCAAAATTAAGCGATGTCTTATGGACTTATCGTACAAAGATCGACAAATCTTGTATAGAACTGTAGTGTAGAGTTATATACATTTTATGTGGTGTATGACACTGTTCATGATTAATCATGTTGGGATGAAGGAATTCTCTGGTAGTGTAAAATGATTTCCGTATTTCGTTTCCCATCACTTCAAGAGACAGAGGGTAAGCAGCAACATAAATGAGCATGCGGTATGCCCACATGCACATAATACTGCATACACGTTGTACTCCAGCTAGCTTGTCATACGTGTGAGGCTGTGAGATAGAAAACAAGCGTGTACTCTGTAATGTACGAAGTACTGTACCTAGCCATTAGTGCATATGTACAGTATGCACATGCTGCTAAAGTGTAGGATTGCACCCTCGTTACGGAACGTACCAAAATGTGATTTAATTCTTACGTTGTTTCTAACATGAATGGAGGGCGAAGCCAACAAGCTACTGTAATTTTTTTTTTTTTTGGGGGGGACGGATTTTTATTTTAAAGAATCCAGGGATTTTGCAAGTTTTGTTCAAAGTGTTGAGCACTTACGGCTAATAAGCTAGTTGTCTGTCGGACAACCTGAGCACGGTTTTCGGTTGTCCGACATGATTTTTGGTCGTCTCAGACGATCGTTAAATTTGAGCCCTGTTAAATGGTACGATCCTTTGGCTATCGGTAAGTGGTAAAAGGCCGCGACACAGTAAGAAAAATTTAATCTGAGATGCAAGGTTGAACATATACGACTTTTGACAACAATGGGAGCTCTAGAGATGTTTCAAATAAAGAACTTTTGCCTGAAAAATTATTTAAAACAAATAGTATCTTTTATCTTGCAGATATCTTTGCATGGAAACCATGGTTCCTATGGCTGGTGTTTCGTGAGGCTGCTAGTAAACAACTGTTACCTGTTCTGACATTAAAAAACAAGTAAACCAGCAATCATTTGGCATGCATCAATTTCAAAACAGTTTTGTGGTACCAGATAAATCATTTTCAACTCCAAGACCAACTCCAAAGTTTCTTCCAGAGGTCTCGTTCTCCCAAAAGAAGGTAAACTTTAAGAACAACTTATTTGCCTCTTCTGACTAGCTTTTAGTCAGTGGTAATATATTTAGAATGCTTTGAAAAGTCAAGCATAGACAGTGATGTGCCCAGGATTTCCTGAGTGCTGGGTATACTGATCGCCGTCCTGGGGGAGGGGTGTAAGGGGGAGGGGTGTCCCCCTCCCCTTTGAGTAAATTTCCATTTTTGAAGGTGCTCAGATGCCAAATGCTGGCACTTGTGTAGCTTTTTAAGCACATACACAAATACTAGTTTTGCTAACAGTTTACATTTTTAATTTTTTTTTTAGTGAAATATATTAAGTGCCTGGTAAAAGTTATTAGTTTGTTTCAAAGAGATTTTTCAAGGGACCGATTGAGAGCTGTAAGTAAAGTTTCTCGCATGCGTAACCGATGCATTATTAGTCTGTATTGGGCGGGATTCCCGATTTTTTAGTCAGTGCTGGGCGGTAATTTTTAGTGCTGGGCGGGGCCGCTCAGTGCCACCCAGCGTGGGCACATCCCTGCATAGATCACATGTTCACACAGAAGCTGTCAATCAGTGATGTTTGGCCCTTCTCAATGTTTATGAACAGTATGCACAATTAAAGGCATTGAAGACTCGCCCCAAACCGTGTGCCGCCCTCTGAAAAAAGTAAACTTTCCGTTGCTTGCAAGTTGAAGTTTTCTTCTTGTCGCTACAAATTAAGACAGTAATGAAACGTTATCTTTTATCTTTTATCTTTTATCTGTTATCTTTTATTTGTTATCTTTTATCTCTGTTATCTTTTATTTGTTATCTTTTATCTGGACCTGAGATCAGGGGGTCCATAACAACTCCCTGCTGAGATGTCCACGCTGCTATGTACACTGTGTTGTGGGTATTGACAGAGCTGCATTTATAGACTGTACAATAGTGTCTAGTTACCGACGGTAGCAAGCTGTGTGTGTATTTTCTGGGATCGATGGTGGTGTCTAACACTTACACCTCATTCGAAACTAGGTCAGATTAAGAGCATGAGACGTTTCTTTGTGCGCGAGTCTTCACTCCCTTTAATAGCCTCAAAGATCACTCAAAGAGGGATAGCTTGTAATCTAATTATTTTTCAGCTAGATGATCAGATTTTAGTATATTACTATTATTATTACTACTACTATGGCTATAGGATCTAACATCTAGTACAAAAGTTCTTCACAACATGATAAGTGTTTGATAATTAAAAAATATTTAGCACTACAGTAGTACTAAAAAAACAGAAAAAACACAAAATTATGCAAAGTGGGCAAATTGCTATACAATTGCAAAAATGTATAGCAGTTTGTACACAAGAAGTAATTTTATATGGAACAAATTTGAGTGCTTTCAAACTGCTAGGCAAAAGTTTCAACACTAAATTTTTCCCAGATAAAGACACTGTTTCTTTTTGGAAAACCATGTTTTTCTCCTCTTCTCCAATAGTTTGCCTGGGTACCTGTTTTGTAAATCTTCTGTATTATTTGTTAAGCTGGAAAAAAGAAAAATACAGACTGATAAATTATCCAAAAATGATATAAAAGATGGAAAATCTCAATTGAAAAGAAGACATTGTAGAGAGTTGTTGATCAATAACAGTGTCACTTTATTGCCTGGTCTTTCTTGCTTCTTTTCTAGCTCTCCACTAGGACACCAGATGATGGTAAGGCCGCTCCCCGGCCCCCGATCAAGAGCGCACCGCCTGTGAGCCGACTCTTTTTCAACAGGTCACATGATGAGGAGCGTAAACCGAGGGCGGTGTCCTTTCACGACCCAGACAGGACTGGGTGTATCCTTTTATCAGTGGAACGAAAGAAGCGTGAATGCTAGAATGAATTATTTCCATCCATTTTTAATAGAATTTCATTGAATTTCTCCCCAAATTCATGGAATTTCCTATCACCAGTCACAACACTCCTAATTGTATGCTTGATGTCCTGCAAAAATGTGATGCCCGATGAGTACATATATGGCAATTCTGAAGCTATCAAAACGCTCAGTTTCAAGCAATTTCTGTAGGTTTAGCATTGGTAATTACAGATCTCGAACTGCCAAGTTGGAACAAGTAATATAGTGTAGTAGGTTACACTAAGAACAAGTAATATAGTGTAGTAGTTTACACTAGGAACAAGTAATATAGTGTAGTAGGTTGAACTAGGAACAAGTAATATAGTGTAGTAGTTTACACTAGGAACAAGTAATATAGTGTAGTAGTTTACACTAGGAACAAGTAATATAGTGTAGTAAGTTACACTAGGAACAAGTAATATAGTGTAGTAGGTTACACACTAGGAACAAGGTATATAGTGTAGTATGTTACACTAGGAACAAGTAATATAGTGTAGTAGTTTACACTAGGAACAAGTAATATAGTGTAGTAGGTTGAACTAGGAACAAGTAATATAGTGTAGTACTTAGTTTACACTAGGAACAAGTAATATAGTGTAGTAGGTTACACTAGGAACAAGTAATATAGTGTAGTAGTTTACACTAGGAACAAGTAATATAGTGTAGTAAGTTACACTAGGAACAAGTAATATAGTGTAGTATGTTACACTAGGAACAAGTAATATAGTGTAGTAGGTTACACACTAGGAACAAGTAAAATAGTGTAGTAGGTTACGGTGAAACTGTTTCGGCTAAACTCTAAAACGTTGCATTTTGTTTGAGTTTATATGACCTATTTAGAATCAGACACATGGTGAACATGGTGAACTAATCCAGAGCAGTTCATTATGTGTTAAACTTACATTGTCTTTTCGACATTCTTGTTAAATTATCTTTTGAAATGATTATCAGACCCAGAATAAAGTTTAAAAGCCACCTACTTAAATGTAGTAAATTGTCTGTATTGACAAGTGAAGCTTATTTGCATGTTGATAGTATTGAGAAGACTGTGTATACATTCCAATGTTATTTCTGTTATTTGATGTTAATTAGTTGTAGTAGCCAGCCTTTATATGTATGGATTGCACGCAACACATTGTGTATGTTTCTTTCTCTAGCCTGAGTCTATCTCGCAATGCCTCACTCCGTATGAACCATTTAAGCAAGTTTCTGTCTAAAGTGAGTGAAGACTGTTTTAACACATTTGTTGTAAGTAAACCAGTAAAACTATAATTAATGCCATCCTTGAGTGACACCCTCACTACATCCTCTTAATTGTCATTTAGTCATAGTAGAAGTATATCATAACTGCTTACAGCTCAGTAAATTATCAATGAGATTGTTATAACCCTTGACCTTTTCTTCAGGTTTGCTTCAAAGCCCTCACTACAATGTCAACAGCAGATATCTTTTCTTTGATCAGTGTTTTGATCTAATTTCCAAACTAGGTGAAGGCTCATTTGGTGAGGTAAGCTCACAGAGTTTTTTTTTTCATTTTACTTTTATGCTTCATATCCTCCATCCTCAAAAATACACACACATGGACACAGTAGACATACAGTAGCCTCAGTATACAGTATAGTAGACACTCCACAGTACACAGCGCACAGTGCACAGAGAACATCACACAGTACACTGTGCAGTGCATGGTTCACATTACACAATACACAGTAGACACTTCACAGAACACAGTACACACTACGCAGTACGCAGTGCACAGTTCACATTACACAGTATACAGTAGACACAACGCAGTACACAGAACACAATCTACAATACACTGTACACCATACACAGTACACACCACTACACAGTGCACAGTTCACAGTGCACAGTACACAGGGAATCACACAGATACATCTTTTAATGGTATAAATATGCACAATTTGAAAACTGCTTTGGTCAATATATATCAAAATGGCAACAGTATATCCACCCAACAAGCTATCACAACCGACATGGTGTAAATATTTTCTAAATTTTAAAAGAAGCACTGAAACTTGTCATATATTCCAATATTTACAGTTAGACTAGGATCTAGTGAGTGACACAGATGCAGCTATTAATTTCTCAAGGCGCTGACATTGCTAATTGAATCACTAAGCCAGTAAGAAGGCATGATTCAGTTTGCCTACAGTTATGCAAAACTTTTTGCTATCAATTATTAAGCTTACTTTATACTCTAGCATGTTTGGGGCATCATGCTACGGTGCCCCAATATTTGGAATCACGACTGATGCTAATATCTCTACACTTGCACATTGATGTTTCCAAATGGTCCAATCTTCCAAGTGAATCTATATCTGCAAACTAGTTACCAAAGTCATCTATAAAATGATCATCAAAACCAATTATATTTATATCATCCACTTGAATTTTCAAACCTTAGTCTAAGGTTCAAGTGGCTGCAGGGATCATTTTGAGCTACTAGCTAGCTTTACTAGCTAGTTTTATAGCTACCACCGATTCCTCTTTTCTGGTTGAACTATTAGCAAACACTTGCCGGATCTTCCCCCCAATGCATTTTGTCTGTTTCTTCACAGGTATTCAAAGTTCAGAGTCGTGAGGATGGACGGTTCTATGCTGTCAAAAGGTCAAGAGAAAGGTTCAGGGGTGAAGGAGACAAGTAAGTTCTATCCCAAAATAAAGGTTGTGTAAAAGTAAGTTGGCCTGACATCTCGATCCTAGCAGGATCTTCTTCAGAGGCTAAATGACAAGTAACAGTAACAGAAGGGACAAAAACATGCACAGTTACAGACTGGTTAATGAGCATGGTGAACACAATGATATACATGTAAAGGGATTAGTTAACAAGGGATGGAGAGAAGAAAGCAACAGGGGAAGAGGAGAGGTGGGAGATAAACAGTGGAGGGACAAAGGTAGGATTAAAGGAACGGGGTAGTGAATAAACTGGAGAAGGACAAAGACAGAAAGGTGTGGAGAAAAAAAAGGCGTGGAAGAGAGCTGTGAGAAGAGGAGTGATAGGGGGGGGGGAGAAACAAGGGGAGAAGGAGGGGGGACAGAAGAAAAGTTAAATGTCCTTCCTGAATGTTGAGCTCATGAGGTTGAATGGTGCGAAGGCGTTGCATCCACAGCCTCTCTCTGCTGATTCGTACTAGGTCAGGACGGCTACCTAAGGATTCAATTCCCTGTAGGGACATGTCGTTAATGGTATGGTTGGGAAGGTTAAAATGTTCTCCAACCAGGGTCTCCGTCTTCATGGTGTTGACTGTGGATCTGTGACCATACAAACGCTTCTCGAGGGTGGTTTTGGTTTCGCCAACATACTGGATGCCGCAAAACTCTTCAAGAGATCAGATAGATAACATTGGTGGTTGTGCAAGTGATGTGACCCTTAGTCTTGTGTGTGAGTTGCATGCTGTGGCTGGTGATGGAATTGGATTCAACAATGTGGTGGCTGCAGATGATGCAAAATAAAGGTTTTAGATAAAAGGAAGTGAAAATGCTGCCAGGAATAAAAGCAACTGAGTGAAATATCCTTTTAAAAGAGTTGTTCTCACTGGAAAAGCTGTGTATACAGCTCACCTGGGACTACTTGATATCAAATCTTAATCATTCTGACTTGTTTCATCCAATTAACAATTGTTTCATATGTTTTCCTTCGTTCTGACTTGGGAAAGATAGCAACAGACTTTGTTTTGTTAACTGACTATTCAGAATAACACAGTGGAATGTTTACCGTACAAATATTTGACCCTGGTAAGGGAATTTATTGACATTTCATTGTGCCTACAGTGTCAAGTGGCCAAAACGAGGTTCTGCAACTTGACTCACTAGTAAAGAGTTTGGAATGGAATTCTAGAGGCATCAGGTTTCAGGTCTTGCTGATTCTTGAGTTTAAGTTACTGTAAATTAATCTTTCAAAGTTATGAAAACTTCAATGTGCATATATGACAATTTATTTTTCTGGGCTTTGTCTTAAATAACATACTGAGGTTTCTATATATACAAGCTGCATACATCTTTGTACTTGAATACTATCAAGTTGCCTGCTTTCACAACATTTTGCAATGTGATACTGGATCAATTATTCACTGCCATGGTAACCAAAGTTTTGAATCATTCTTGCTACTATAAGTAGCTTGGGTACTTTAAAAGAGAATTCCATTTGCTGATGTGAATATTTTGTCACTCTAGGCAAATAGAACCTAACTGCATACATAGTTAGGTATTGCAGGCTGTGTGCTCTCTGCACGGAGGAAACATACAAGTATGCTATGAAGTCATTTGAGTTTATGTAATATAGCTTTCTATGACTACACAAATAATATGTAAGCAGGTTGTGATCAGTCTTGGTAAGTGCTATCTAGCATAATCGATTTCATTTGTTGGTGTGAATGTTTTGTTACAGTGGGAAAACAGAAATGTGTATATATAGTTAGGTCCAGGGAATGTTGACTGTGTGCCTTTTGCTTATAGGTTGCCATGATAATCTACTTCCGTTTACCTAACCACAGCATTCTATGACTTAACATATAGTCTCTAACCAAACTAAGTGTATACTTCCTAAGAGTTCCATAAAGATATATATGTATGCTAATTGCAACATCACTGAACTTATTTTACTTAACCTAACATTATATGTCTGTACACAGAAAGTCTCTATACAATGGAGGTTATATATCCTAAGAGTTGTTTATTGCTTCATTACTGAGCACCATCTGGGTTATGTTATCGTTGTTCCTGTTTGCTTTTGTCTTTTCTAGGAGGAGAAAGTTGGAAGAAGTGAACAAGCATGAAGGTCTAAGAAAGCACATAAATTGTGTTGGTTTCCATAGAGCCTGGGCAGAAAGGGGACACCTCTACATCCAAGCAGAGCTTTGTCAAATGAGGTAAAAGACAAGGTTTTTAAGATTAAATTTTTAAATTTTTTAAAGGGACCTGAGTGATTTAATGTGATTATTTATCTGGACTGCTACTGAATGTCTGCATTCATTGTTTTCATAAATCTAGGTTCAGTAGCATGTATGCACAGTGAATATTATTTGGTTGCAATGGATATTCAGTTTGATGGCGTGGTTAATCTATGAATCAAGCTTATTAATCGAAACCTTGTCTTGGCTGATGCATTGTTCCATTTTGTTGCACAGTGAAAAGTATTTGCTACAATGAAATTCAGTTAGATGTTGTGGTTAATTTATGAATCACGCTCCTTAATTGATACCTTGTCTAGATTGGGGATATGTTTCAGTTTGATGTACACTGAATAATGTTTGGCTACAATAACATTTCAGTTAGATGGCCATGGTTAATCTATGAATCAAGCACCTTAATCATTACCTTGTCTAGGCTAGCCTAGATATAGCCCTAGATGAGGTTATTTTTCAGTTTGTTGTACACTGAATAATATTTGGCTACAGTGAATATTCATTTTGGTGGAGTGGTTAATCGATGAATCAAGCTACTTAACCGATACCTTGTAGAGGCTGGGGCTATGTTCAGTTTGATGTTCACTGAAAAATATTTGGCTACAATGAATATTCAGTTAGATGGCCGTGGTTAATCTATTAATCAAGCTCCTTAATCAATACCTTGTTTTGGTCTGGGCTTTGTTCTAGTTAGCTGTACACTCAATAGTATTTTGCTTCAATGAATATAAAATCCCTTGTGGGTAACTTGCAGAATTAAAACAAATTTAACAATGAAACTTAGCAACAATAGACAAAATGCTGGTATTCCTTCCTTTGTATCCCTGAGGTTCTTCTCTTCTCATGAATTATGCACAGGGTTCTAACAGGCATAGTTCTGGTTGCACTTTCATGGTGTATATTGGATATTGAATCTGATGGTTTTCATATGCTCTCACAAAACTTATCTGTTCTTCCTTCATGAATATTTATTGCTCATTTTAATGTGATCATCCCAATGTCTATTCATTTCAGCTTGAGAGAAGTTTGTGATTTAAATCATGATATTCCTGAGGAATTAACTTTTAAGTACCTTGGAGACCTAATACAAGTAAGTCATGTAATGTATGGGACTATAAAGTTATGTTAACCCGCGCGGGTTAACATAACTGCGCAGTTTCTTTCACATGAGCGTATTTCACAAAACACACAAGAAATCAAGTAAACATTTAAAAAATATTACCGTAATCAACAATGAAAATGTCAGCTTTCCTACACAGTTCCAAGGCAGTCTATGTAGTAATTTGCAATGCTGTGCTTCAATTGGTTCAGCTTTTGTGAAGACAACAATTATTGCAAACCTTATAACTCCCTATATTTGTATAAAAGGTTACATGGTGACATTAGTTTAGTAGGTGTGGAATGCAGCATGGTTAGGTTTTTCGTTACTGACTAATTTCAATACTAATACTTTTTACAAATCATTAAGTTCGTACATTGTGAAAAGAAGGTTGCCATGGTGACATAAGTTAATGGATTCTGAGCACATGGTATTTAGGATTTTCAAGACTGACTGAATCAAATACAAATACTCCTTAATCTTCATTATTCCAAGACTTTTAATTGCCTAGATTTGTATCAACTGTTACCATGGTGACATAAGTTTAGTAAGTGTGGAATACAGTGTGGCTAGGTTATTCATTACTGTTTTATTTAAACAGTAATACTCTTTAGACTTGAAATAATTATTACATATGTAATTATGCAATGTGTCAACAACATGCAGTTTTACATTTTGAAAGCAACTGGGAGGGGAGGCAAGGAGGGAAAATTTTAGGTGGATTGTGGCTTTGTAAATGTAAATGTAACATTTATAAGAAATGTTAATATTTCTAGCCCCAAAATATGCATTAAAACATTTCTTCTAATCAATTCTCATGACATATTTTATCATTTAAACATTACTTAGGGACTAAAGCATCTCCACGACAACGACCTCCTTCATCTAGATGTTAAACCAGACAACATCTTTATTGGCATGGATGGCCTCTGTAAGCTGGGAGACTTTGGGTTGACAGTCAGTGTGAAATCAGTAAGTTTGTTTCCACAACCCATCCACATATGACGTTACATCCAATGTCATCACATCACATCTGTGGTATTCAAAGTGGAGATCAGGACATCCTCTCACATTATATCATGTTGCATCCAATCCCATCAAACCCATCTTATCCATCATGTCTTAGTACTTTGCATCACATTACGCCACATCCCACCCCATCCATCACCGTGCGTCACATCACATCAAAACACATCCCATCACATCCCACCCCATTCCCACCCCATCCATCACCTTGTATCACTTAACCTCACATCAGAACACATCCCAACACATCCCATCCTTCACCTTGCATCATATCACATCAAAAAATGTCCCATCACTTCCCACACCATCTATCACATTGCATGACATGACATGACATGACATCACAACACCACACATCGTCTCTGTGTAATAGATGGTGGTGAGTGTTAAACTTGGCATTAACACTGCTAAATCGTACTGAATGAATTAGCAACTCTGCCATCAGTGTATCAACTGTGTAGTCAACCATATAGCAAGTTAGCGAAATCGGTAACAAATGGGTACCAACTTGCACGGTATAATGCTGCTTTAAACCATTAAAACCATCTTTCCCAGTGGTAACCTATTTAATTTCATAATAAGTAACTGTCTCTATAATTACAGTGAATGTGTTGCATTCATCGCCAATTCGTCATCAGTGTTTGAGATAGTGGTCACATGATGGAAGTACACTCTAGTCCTTGGATCAGGATGTTAAGTGGCAGTCCCCGTAGCAGGAATGGTTGCCACAATTTCAGACCTGCTTTCCAATTCACTGAGCACTGGTCGAAGACATGCAGCTTTAAGTAAGCTTGAGTGCTCATAGACAAACATCACATGGATAGAGCTTGAAATGAGCTTCTGTTTGGGCTTGAAGTCTTGTGATTCAATAAGATAAAGTACTTCATCCAACACTAGTTCTGTTACCACCCTGAATTTTGCTTTCACATTCACTGTTTACAGGGAGAGCTGATCAATGCTCGAGAGGGGGATGCCAAATACCTAGCACCAGAGTTACTGGAAGGGAAGTACAGCAAGGCTGCTGATGTCTTCAGGTAAGTTTATGATGGCATATAATGTATGAAAATATTTTCATGCTTAATATGAGGAAAGTTCAATGGCTTATTGGCTCAGTTGTTACAGCCATTTTTGTATTTAATGCAAAGAGCAAATAGCATTCAAATTCATACATATTATTGTTGCTGGAAAGGAGGGGTTCAAGGATGGTTGAAATGAGACATAGTTCAATGTATCGTATTTGATTGAGTAGAATGACAAGCCAAGAATTTCTTGTTCCAAAACATATGTAGTCAATTGCCAAGATTTGACAACAAGTTTCAGACACATAAGTTGGTAACTTTGAATGGTTTATTGCATAGTCTGTGTTCTGACTTTGGCTTCACATTTGTTGACATGTGGTCATGTTTCCAGGGTAGAAGGGATTTGGTTCCCAGGGAAGGGTTGCACTTAGCCAAAACTGGGGCCTCATTGTTTGGTAGGATGGTGAATTACTCTGTTGAACAGCTATGTTTAAACTAAATGGGGGGGGGCGAGCGATGAGGG
>JAIPMN010011236.1:0-12619 GCA_020650975.1 Apostichopus californicus
TATTTATATACTTCAATGATCAAGAATTTTCGAGATATTAAGGCTAATCTGATGATTAAGTGCTTTGATATAACCTACATGGGTGGGCAGGGGAAGGGATGGTAGTTGAGGGTTGGAGATGGGGTATATTGGTATAAGGAAGCGTTAATCAAAAATCGCCAGACAGATATTGAATGAACTGTAAAACTAGACTGCATACATATACTTATCACTCGGTGTAAAGTGTTTTCGATACAACTCGTTTTAGTTCTTGCTATTACACTACACAAATTAATTTAATGGGGAACCCCCAAAAAACGCCCTAATTAACTCTTGTCATGGAACAGTGCCTTCTTTCATGGCGTTTCCTTGCATTTTGACCGTGTTTCTAACACGTCCATAAACCGAGAAATGCGTCGTCCCTCCTGATCGTGCATTTACAAATCACTATCACCAACATGACACCGTAGAGAGAATGACAAAAACATTTTTTTTATGTTTTATAAAAACTTATCAGTAATCGCAAAGATTGATCATGAAGAGCCAAAAATAAAAAAACACGAAAGTTGTGTCTTAAATGAAATAGAAATATGAATGCTATATTACTAATATGATTTATGATTAATGCAAATTTGAGGCAAATGGCTCGTAGCGTGTATATGTATATAGTTTAATTCCACGAAATTGAATTCACGTATTATATAAAGTTGACTACAGATAGTGTTTACATCATACCGCATGACGGTTGTCCATGTCAGTGTTGTATAAGGAACACGTGATGCACAAAAGCAAAAAATGTTTTAAATAAAAGACGACAGACGGGCCAAGGAAAAAAAAACAAAACAAGATAAATCAAGCATATTTCAGAAGAGATCCTACAGGCACGATTAGGAAATAAATACAATTAAAATTGCATACACATAGGACAATTACATGCTAATCACTAGTGGTTACTATGGTTACGACAGATATGTCATTTAAACATCCATTTTCAATATTCGAATGGACTTCTACCTTAATTCAATAATTAAAAAAATTCGCATAAAAGATTATGTTCATATAATAAAATAAAAAATTAAATTAAATATACAACCACATCTTCAATAATCAACTTCAAATCAAATTTGGGGTAAGGGGTAAGGGGGGGCGGTAGGAGCTACAATGAATTCATCCTTTTTTTTCTGCTGGACGAAATAATTACAATATCCTTTCTATTAGATTGTCTTTTATCCGTTTACAATAGAAATAAATTATATCAATTAAAACGTCATTGATATACAACCGTTGCAACAATCTTCCATTTTAGATCATAAAATTTCACCTCTATATAATAATAATTGGAACCAATAGCGAATCACTGCATTCTTGTTAAAAACGTCTCGACTGCAGAATATAAACAAATTCTTCTGGGAAGTCAGACGTCTTCACACTTGAGGTAAAATTGTAAAGTAATCTCCGTTGAGCGTATATGTTACTTAAAATGGTTGGAGGGGCACATCGTTCGGCAAATATTCATTTGGATTAGGAGAAAACTTTGGCTCAATTAAGAAATGATTTCATGCGGAAAGTACCTGATCAGTATTACTAATTATTAATGTATCATTTCATATTATGCACCTAGACTGGCTCGAAAGTGTTATATTTGTTGTTAATGTGGCATTTTTCGCAGATGATACTTATCGTTATACTAGAATCAATACGTGGTATTAACAAAAAACAGAATTGAGTTATATCATTTCATTTTTATTTTTATCTTTATATATGATGTAAGTCTTTTGTTGTAAATGATTTTTAAGTAAAGAAAAACAGTTACATATTAATTTGGTTAATTATGATTGTTTAATAAATTTATATAGTTTATATTACGTGTAAAGTTCCATAGTATATCGTGAAACCTATATATATATAGTTATGTTGCTATATAGCCATGCACAGAGAAAGGTTAACATTAAAACCAAAAACAATTTGACAGTGTAACACATGATAGTTACTTTCTGTATATTTATTTCATTTAATTTTTTGGAGAGGGGAGGGGGGAATGAGACTAAGGGGAGCGGATCGGGTGAGGTAAGACTTTTAAAACAAAGGTTGAGGCAGATAAAGCTATGTACTTTGTTGTATATACAGGTTTACTAAAAGCATTGATACATAGCTCATGTATAGGCCTACTCTCTGGTAATACAAATTACACCACAGACGTCGTATACTCACTCGTCAATTACTAAGCTACCCATAACCTAGTGTATCCACAGTGCCAGGGGTGTAGTGAGGGTGCATATATAACTCCCTATAGGAACGATGGTCATTTGTCACATCCTGTGACTGGTCACTGGTCAACTGAATTATTCACCACATCCTCACCAGATATGTCAGCTAGTTCAGACCCGTAGCTAGGCCAGGGAACCCCCCCCCCCCCCACGCACTCTTAGCTTCCATCATGTGTGCAGTATTGAAGTCGTAATTAACCAATCACTCTGGTGAAGATAAAAACAAAATAAAATTTAAATCTTTTAATTTTTATCGAACTGCATAAGTAAACACTTTCAAATGAGATTCCTGGTCTCGAGAATTTGGCTCAAATATGATATTACTAACCACATTTGTACGATTGAAAAAAAAATCTATTAAATAATATTGATATTTTAGAGGGTCAAAATAGGGGTAAAAATATTTATATCAATAATATAGGCTAACCAATAACCTTTTTTCTTTTCATTTTTTTTTTTTGGATGAATTTAATAAAGACGCATAATTTAATGAGACCGGTTATCTTTGTATACACCTTTGTACTTCGACGTTGTTGATACTATTCAGCGATATATAGTTAATATATATATGATTAAGCTCAAATTAGATTTTGGTTAAAATAGGATAAAATGATAAAGTAGTTTGTTACGGAAGGACAAGGTAGAGGCAGCAGGCAGTTCAAAGACCGAGACTCTTGGTGTATCTCTCTGCATCTATTCATTCCATCTTACTCAAGATTCTTTCCTCGGTATATATAACGTATCTTGCTTTTGTCGTAGAATTCCAACATTACGCATCAGTGACCATTAATTGCTACTGACTCGGCTAATTCCCCGAGCGCCCTTAAAACGTTTTTAAACTCAGCGTACATAGCGTTTCACGGGGTTCGTTTTCA
Organism: Apostichopus californicus; assembly: GCA_020650975.1. NCBI lineage: Eukaryota > Metazoa > Echinodermata > Holothuroidea > Aspidochirotida > Stichopodidae > Apostichopus > Apostichopus californicus. Next base: position 3,122 of record JAIPMN010011236.1, read on the forward strand.
ATTCCTTTCCAATTTTCCGAGGAAAATCTCACTTTTCATAAGTATTTTAGCATGTTGGACTTCAATTTTCCACACTTTACGCGTGTTTGATCAAGCGACACGTCGCAGGCAAACCTTGACGGGTCGGCTGTACCCAGCGTGGTCTCGGGAGTTATTGAATATTAACGGAGATATTAATGTTTTATCACCCCCGAGCTTCGCCATACATACCGACCCGCGTGTAATTTACCAACCTCAGCATTAACATGGAAATAGTATTCTCGCGAGTCCCAGCTTCGATACTTTTCTTTTACTCATCATTTTCCCATGGAAATGCCACTCTCGTTCTTTTTTTTTTTCGTTAGAAGGAAGTATTTCCACTATCGGGTAATGGAAACAATGTCATTACCAAAGCTTGGGAACAATTTGACAGGAGCTCCCAAAAAAAAAACCCTGGCCTCTTTGCTGTGTTATCGTATGCACATACATGAACAAACAGTTCGTGCATAGAATAAGTGAGCCTTCGGGCGAATTTATCGACAAGTATGTCAGTTACAGAAGGCATAAAAATCCTAAGATCTGTCATCGAAGCCTTGATGTGCCATATTGCACACCACTGCCAATGACGTCATCGGAGAGGGCGTGGAGTTTACCTAGTGGCTCAGAATTTGACCATCCCACCGGTGCCTTTAAAAGAGGCCACGGTGACCTTAAGGATAAGATCAGAGCTAGAGATGATGATGATGATTAAGTACCAGATATGGATTTCATTCGTGTGGGAGCAAGTATGGGTGGAACTTAAATATCCACGCATGCTTACCGTGCTCGAATGGATGATTTCCGTATATACGGTATAACCAATCAAAACCAAATAGAACCATCAAATGTGCCATAAATTTGAGAAAAAAATTGTTCAATGCATTCATCCGGTTTCAGTTTAGTTGCAATCAAGAGCAATTTGTGGTAAATGTGTTTTTGTTGTGGAAAGTTAATATTTTTCAATTTCCCCTAAACAATATAGAAATACACTGGACTCCGTAGCTACACACTTGAGTTGCTATATAATTTCTACTGCGTGGCGACGGGCTGTTTACGTGCAGTCGTCATAATGAATGGACTAAAATGTTGTTCTGGTTTTCGAAATAGCTCCCTCTATTCGATGAATAACATGTTTTGTACAATTATCGCCGGTATCAGGAAGTGAATTACGAGTAAACATTGGCTAGGGCTTGTAAAGCAAAAGCACTTCCTTTAGATGAGATACACAATTCCGTATTCATTATTCAACATGCAGCACGCACTAGTTATTGCGTTTGTAATGTGAAAAGTTTGAAAGGAAATGAATTATAGCTGTAAACATATCATTCTGGAAAGTTTGGTTAGTGTAGTACATGTTGCATATATGAATGTGAGACAACGGTTGTTAAAACAATACCTCGAGTAGAACAAAAGTGAGACAACGGTTGTTAAAACAATACCTCCAGAAGAACAATAGTGGGACAATGGTTATTTAAACAATACCTCAAGAAGAACAATAGTGAGACAACGGTTGTTGAAACAATACCTCGAGTAGAACAATACTGAGACAACGGTCATTTAAACAATACCTCAAGAAGAACAATAGTGTGACAACGGTTATTTAAACAATACCTCAAGAAAAACAATCGACAACGGTTGGTAAAACAATACCTCCAGAAGAACAATAGTGATACAACTTTTATTTAAACAATACCTCAAGAAGAACAAAAGTGGGACAACGGTTATTTAAACAATACCTCAAGAAGAACAATAGTGAGACAACGGTTGTTGAAACAATACCTCAAGAAGAACAATAGTGGTTGTATATCATAATTGATAATACGCATACGAGTAGAGGAAACCTGTTCTTTGAAGAGCGCATGAGACAGATATTAAACGTGGATGCAAACATTTCCATATTATAATTCTGTTGGCATTTTTGAGAAGCTCAAAGTCATTTGATGTCATCAGATACTTGCTTTAATGAGATAACATTTGTGAGCATAATATTACAAGAAGGACAAAGTAAAACAATAACATATTTTGGAAGTGAAATCCCAATACTGAAATACGAAGCACCATTACTTTAGAACTATACGATGTGTCTCATTTACTGTAAACACCTTCTAATTCCCACATTAAATGTCAGACACTTATAATGCTGGATCATACTCGAAGTTCTCGAAATCTCTTATCAGTATATGTTCCCTTTATAGTTATTAAAACCTTATATCTGTTGCATTACGAACATTTATTTTTCTTTGGGGGAAGGGGAGGGGGGGGGGTTCATCGGCTTAAAGAATAAGAAGAAATAAAATAAAAGTAATAAATACCCGATGCTGTTTTTATCTTCAACTGTATTGAAATCTATCAAGCGAATAGTGACGTCACACGTGGTCACGTGGACAGGTTGTCAATAAAGACGCTGTTTAGTGCGATATGATATTTTCCCTTAGAGAACAGTATCTCATTAATTATCCATAATGTAAGGAAATCAAAAAATTACTGATTGTTACTTCAAATGCCAAATAGTATCGCGAGGAGAGGCTTGTTAGAGGGGCAGGCACGTCTCTCAGGGAACCCTTGTCAACTCTTTATCTCTCTCCAACTTTAACTGAAGGGCGATCACATTGTCAGTTCTCTCTGGATCTCCTTGGCCTGAAAAGAAATAAAAGACTCATTTCTGCCTCAAGAGTCGGTTCTTGTGTCTCTGTTTTGCGATTAGCTAACCGTATCCCAGAATTCTAATTTCCTTATTTGGGCTTATATATAGTTCAACCATTTGCGTCGGAGTTGATGTCCATCAAAGTTTATAACTTTTTTTATCTTCTTCTTTTCATTTCTCACAATCTCCGTGGGGACTTTATTTTCGGTTTATCTTTGCATGCGCAATAGCGCGATCGCCTTTATACTACGTGCAATGGTCAATATTCCATTTTTTTTTAAATAAGCAATTATACGTCCGAAGGTTGCATGTGTATTAATATAATACTTACTTTTATACGTCAATCGTTTCCAAAATTATCTTTCTTCATTGATGATGTTATCTGTAATTATAATTGATTTTTTTATTTTATTTTTACGAAAATGAGAGAATGTATAGTTTTGTTTCTTCCTGACCAAAAATAACGTCTTTTTCTTCATCTCTTCCTGAACAGATGTTGACGAACTCGATCAAGGAGAAACCAGCGAAAAATCAGAGATATCGACGAAAGAATCAAACGACTCGTTACACGACACCAAACCATCATCCGCCAATCACAACACAGGAAACAATAATAACAATATGTCCGAATCGCATTATAACATGGAGAATATGGATCCTGACCATAACGAACTACAGGACATCAAACCAACAATATCAAAATCAGATGCCACTGAAAGTGCGCCCTCACATAGCAAACACAGAAGGATCAATAACGATCCGGGCAATTCCCTAGATGTCGATGGTGACGTAGACTCCTGTAACAGTCGCATGAGAGATTTCACTTCCACAAGTTCGGCCAACACTGCAGGAGTAGTTGATGAACTAACGCCATGTTACCCGCCTGATAATGGTTTGACCGAGGGAAACAATATCACCGAAGTCCAACCTGCCACTGCATTAGCCGTGGCCCAAATGGCCAAAGACGGAGACCTGGGCCCGCAGAGTTACCAGAATTCTCGACTTATGTCTCCCATGACTGGCGCGAATCAAGGAATGCTCCAGTCGGCAGTCTCTTCCAATATGTACTTGTCAGGTGCCTCAGACATTGGTTGCCATGGATACACCTCCGCGACGAGCAGCTACCATTACACGACAGGTGGCCACATGCACCATGGGTCCCACCAGGCAAGCCAGTCTAGGTACCCATTCACGCAACAGAGTTCCTTTCCAGGTTGCAACACAATGCCAATGCACCCATCCGCGCAGTTTTTACACCACAGTGGACATCACATTAACAGTTCCGACGCAATGGGCGTTAACATGAACGTTCACATGATGACGAATACATTCCCATCGCACGGCCATTCCGTTAAATTCCCGGTATGAGGTATAGAGATTATACCATCGTACCAGCTGCTGAGAGACATGTTGCAGACCAGAAAGTAGGTCTTATAGTCTCATACTTAGTCGAGTCTGATAGTCATTCTGTTTAGTGTCAGTCATGCAGTTTGCAGATATTGAGACCTAAACTATCGCTATACTTCAGCTGAGAGGAAAACTCGCAGATAAGAAACATGTTAATATCGTCTCAACGTCTGGTAGTCGTTCTGAGATATGATTGGGATGAGACCTAAACCATCAATATTTTCAGCTTGAGGGAAGTCTCACAGACAAGATACCACCATTCTTTATGATCGTCCAGTCTGCACAGAGATATTCATTTCTCCTATAGGCATAGTCATTCTGTGTTATATGGTCAGTATAGGACCCTAACACATCAATACTTTTTAAGCTGTGCGATGTCTCACAGAGCAGAAACAAGTTCATTACCTCGTAGCTTAGTCTAATAAGCATAAACAATTTGTGTAATGGTCACTAAAAAGACCTAACCAATCAATACTTCATTTTGTGAGAGGTTCTCACAGACGAGAAAACATTACCTGATAATCTAACCCACCCTTCCAATACATCGGACGACACTGACCCGAGCCTCCATTGTTATTCATATGATAACAAAAATCACGTCTTCAAATGACTAGAACCAAGATCACTAGTGTGTTCCAATGGAGAGATGTTCTCCTGATATTGTTGGTTTCGTTCATTATTTGTAACATTTCGCTTGCCAATGGGTAAACTTGCGGACCTCTCAGTGGACATGACGTCACAGTTTCATTACATTGTAGATAATCTAATGTTTATCTTGACTGAAATTGGAATCATGTATGGATAATGTTAACGCAGTATATACTTGGAAGACAGCAAAACAGACATATTATTTTGGTTTTCTTTTCCAATTTAGTTTTCCTTTTAATTGTATTCATCTTTTGTTGTACTTCTTTCACTAATGGTTTAATGGCAAATGCAAATATTGTTTCAAGCAGGGAGTTATTAGTGGTCCGCGATCCGTACTCGACTATACCATACATAACATGTTTAATGTTTAGAAAAGTAATGTTTTATTGAGGTACTTGCAGGCTGGTAGTCGATTCACACATATTATATAATCTGCATGATTTGAAGAGAAAAATATATTTGCATAAGAATCAAAAATACTTCACCATGCCACATATTTCCGTTTCGATCAGTATGCCAAAATATTGAATACGTACAGATAGATTTAGAGAACTTTATTGCTGCCACGAAAATGTATGTGTGTTGGGGGAGGTCGGGGAGGCGGTGGTGGGGAAGGGGGGGGGGTTAACATTCGTCACATCAATAAAGTTAGCGTTTTTATCTACTTAATGATCGAATATTGATATGTTCCCCCAGTCAAATCAGGATCAAAATTATATATTTAATTCACCGCCTGACTTTATAGGACCAGAATCGAACAAAAAGATTGAAGTGTATATGTGAACTTGCCGCAAATGTTTGTCACAGAAACGTTTGTTTGAAGAAGAAGATGAGAAAAAAAACTGAAATAAAAAATTCTTATGAGACCTTTATAGTGTCAATGATAAATTAACAAAATAATATATTTTGTAATCTTCTTTTTAAGAATGATGTTATAAAATATGAATCATGGCGGTTCATCAATTGTAATTTGTTTTTAAGAACAGTTACAAATTAAAAAATTAAAACAGTTCTTAAAACTAAGGGACCTTTATTGTTAGCAGTATATAATTGACGTGATCTATACAATTCCCAGTGTTAGTTGTGAGAATTTGCTGATGGCAACATTGAGTGTCTAAAATGATAGAATGAGAAACAAATGATGTTTTCTTTGCTGTTGGAATATGAAGGAATTGGACAAAGTTCCGTGTTTTGATATGAAACAAAATTGACATATAAATGGAAACGAAATCATATGTAAAGTATACAGTTCAAGTTCCACCGGTGTAGGAGTTAGCATATATGTGTTTTTTCTTTCAAACATTGAAGAAGAAGAAGAAGAAATATAACGAAGAGCGTGGAAATTGTCGATAGGTTTACCTTTATTTAGCTTGGATTGGTGGTTAACAAAAAAACATGAGAAAAAAAGAAAGTTTATGCATCTGTTTTCACCATGAATAGTGAAATTATAAAGCTGACGAAAATGAAGAAATCAATATGAATGAACATGTTATGCGAATCATGCAAAAATGTATAGGGAGGATAAGGAGTAGACATTTAATTCGATAAAAATGACTTTTACGAATAGCTTTAGTACAAAACTTGGACAAAAAGCTGCTTTTTTCTTTTCTTTGGAAAGAGGCCACCATGGTAGCTTTGCGGGTGAAGTTTGTAAATTGTAACATAGATGACAACGAAAATGTGTTTTTTAATAATCATAATAATAGGCCTAATATAAATGGCAGCCAAATACTAAAACCTGATTGGTTAATATTCCGTTGAATGAAATCGACGAAAAATTCTTGATGACGTCATTAATATGTATATATAGCAAAGATTTGCCATGCAATTGTGTGAATGACGTCATACACATTTTATGTAGCTTTTATCTCTTTTCGTTCTCTCTATTTCTCTCTTTTTTTTTCAATTTTTTAAATATTTTTTGTTGTTGATTCCAGCATCGGGTGAAGGTATTTCATATTAACAGTCTAGTGCAATCAGCTTAGTGAGCTTTTTTCTTTTTTCCTTCTATTTTTTTTTCTCTTATTTTCTTGTTTTCTAATTTTAAAGAGACTTATCATGTTTTCCCTGTTCTTTCATACTTTCTTTAATGTTTGTCAAACGAGGAGTTAGTTTAATGATGTGTTAAGACTGCCATGAATATAATCCAACCTGTAACATATTTTTTTCTTTCTTATTTTTGTTGGATACTAACCAATCGATTGCACATTATCATGTACAAGTATGTTCTTACTTATAAGTCAACAAAACAATACAGGGTCAAAGGCTAAAAAAAAAAAACACGCCGTGTATTATTTATTTTTCATTGTCTGTTTTATTTATCGTCTGATATTGGGTATATACGCCCAACAATTCGAACAACGGTCTGAACAACATTATATAACATTATAATATGTCCCTTCATCCTTTTACATCCCGTATCCAGTCGATGGGGCCTATACGACGTGATGTTGGGTATATGACAACACGTTAGGCTACATATCCTATCCCTGTACACGCCCTTATTCGATCAATGACATTTCGTAATTGCTATTTGTTATCACATGTTATAGCACCATGGCGTGTGCCCCCTCTTCCCCAACCTCCATCATCATTCGTGGAAAAAACGTTCAGTTGGAGGATTTTTACATTTGGTCGGGAAGAGTTACACCCATTCCTCCGGGTACCGGACGCCATCTGGCGAACGAGGATGAGGAGTGGTCTCCCACCCTATTATCAACCTCATATTACAACTTCAAAAGTGTTTATTACAACATCCGTACGTTAAGACCTAATTATAGACCTAATTTATAGTCTAAATATGCCTCAGAACATACCATTCGACCTTTAAACTAATTCTATTTTTTAGAAATCGGCTTCAACCACCCAGTGCCACTCCTCCTTTATAAAGTCCTGGATCCACCTTTGACCTTTCCACAAAGGTTCATGCCCCTACCTATATCAATTGGGGCAATTCAGAATCTAGCTTTCCATCTTTGAAAAAAACATGTGCGCGCTACTGTTAAATTAAGTTTTAAGATACCACTATAAAACGAATTGAATCGTACCAGACATGCGCTCAATTTTATATCCACCCCTCAACCCCCCCCCCCCCCCATCCCACCCTTGCGCTCAATATTCAAGTTTGTATTCATCGTACTTCTGAGAAACGCTCGTGCGGCTAGCAAGTACAGTCGGCCTCAATTCAACAAATTTGGTCGGTCTCGAAGTCGATCTACATGCCCCTCCCCGTAACCCTCCCCTCCCGTGTACATGCCCCCATGACACTCCCTCCCCTCCCCTCCCGTGTACATGTCTACAGCTAGTACACTTTTGCTATATCTAAAATACAAGAATCGACAGCCAATGGCCCTATTAACATACACATACAATTAACCGCTTATAACATACCAAGACGGCGAACTGCAACGAGTGACATTTTTCTATATATATCTCAACCTTTCGAGTAGATAGGCCTATATAAAATCTACGTAAGTTTATCATAGGTTATAAACAAAACTTATCTCTTCATATAATATACAGATAATAACGTCTCGGTTTATAGAAGCTATTACATAACCATTGTGGCACTATGTTCTTTCCTAACCAGATAACAGCCAATTTCATGAATGAATTATAAAATTATGATTGTATCGCAAGAAAGCTCGAAAGGGGAAGAAGAGTCTACCACTTCTTATTATTATTAATCTTTTTATACAAGGACGCAAAAGTCAAAAACATATACTAAAAAACCGAAACGAAAGTTGGAATGTGTTTTCAGATGTTTCATATATGGTCATAACAACCTCAATACTTAACTAAGTCTTTGCAAATATCTTTAAGGCATATTTGTTGGTTACAAACCGACCTACATACCGACTCACGCTGGTATAAGCTGTATACAGGGGCGGACTGGGTCTTAAAACCGGCCCGGGCATTTTTCACCTAGACCGGCCCATTATTCATTGATATGATTCTCACTAGTGTTCGCCGTCCTGGGGGAGGGGTCAAATGGGAGGGGTGGCCCCTCCCCATTGATTTTTTTTTTGAAGTTAAGGAATGCCTAGATGCAAAATGGTGCTATATTTCTCAATTTTGTAGGTTACAATAATCCTTTAAAAAAGACCCCAAAATAATTTCCAGAAGCGTCACTTGATTAAACTGAGGAAAGTTAAAAACGTAAACAAAACTACCCAAAAATATATGGCCCACCGGGCATTGCCCAAATGCCCGTGTGGCCAGTCCGCCACTGGCTGTATACATTTACCTCCCCTCCCCCCCCCCCACCGGCACCACCCCACTGGCTGTTCCCTCTCCTCTGTTGCGCGTATTAACACATTTTGCACTGGATACGTTCTACGTCTTGAAAATGGATGGCAAAACATAAAATATATATGATTTTTCTCTGAATTTTCATTTTTGGTTACAAACATAATTTCGTCATATATCCTAAGGAACCTCCCAAACACCTATCTTGTTTACTTTCTCTTTGTGGCAACAAAGGGGGGGGGTCCCTACCTTTTGAGTTTACTCTGTGTTGACTTTTCAGTACAAACAGGTGTTTTCCCCTTATCATTGGGCATCATTGTCAGAAAAGGAATGAAGTATTTGTTACTAGATACTACGGTGGCCCTGAAGAGACACACTACTTGTAGATTTGCTGTGTCAGGCTAAAACGACATCACAACAGAAACATTATTCAAATTTTTGTCATGATTTTGACTTCAGGGAGTTATACATATCTTGTGACAAAAAAATTAATAAACTGTTGAGTTTCCGTGTTACACTAACTTTCAAATACA
>JAIPMN010011237.1:714-15791 GCA_020650975.1 Apostichopus californicus
GCCCCCCCCCCCCCCCCAAACACCCACCTCGTGGTTTAGACTTTGACCGTCATATTGTAGATTGGACTTGCTGTTTGCTATTTTTGGTAAAAGTGTGTACATGTACAGTATATACATCTCAAGTTGATAGGGTGCCCTCCTATAAAACATGTCTATGATGTCAAGAGGTCAAAAGTTGGAAACATTGTAAATATATCATGTATCATGAACTAACAGTATGCAGATGCACCTTGCTGTAAAGTGTTAATAAGAACTCAATTGCTTTCTGTAGAGCTCAAAGGTCATTTAAGGTCAAGTCCTTTTAAATTTATAGTTTCTCAGTGTTGATGGTAAGGCAGGATTAACTTCATACTCTTTGCATACACTGTACAGTACTAGTAGATATCCACCTTGGTGAGTAAAAGGACTTGTTGTTTTCTGTGGAGCTCAAAGGTCATTTAAGGTCAAATCCTTGTAAATTTATAATTTCTTAGTTTTAAGGGTAAAGCAGGTTAAACTTCATACTCATTGTAAACACTGTACAGTACTACTGTAGTTCCACCTTGGTGAGTACAAGGACAGACTGTTGTTTCTGTGGAGGTCAAAGGTTATTTGAGGTTAACAGCTGAAGGCCATACAAAGTCTGAGCACTGATCACTTGAAGTGAACCTGCAATGCTATTTATCTGCTGGTCCTCTGGTGGAGTGTAGCTTAAATAGCACAATTTGTATGTATAGTATAATGCTGTGTTTCAGGTTCCTGTCTGGTAGTGTCCAGATGTGTTTACTAGCCAACATAGTTTGCAGAATTAATGCCAACAAGTACAGTTGTGAGTTTAGGATAATGAATTAAGTGAGTTGGATTTGCCTTCCAACAAAAAAACCTGTTATCCTATGCCATGGTTAACCCCTTTTGGGTCCTATTCATCTAATTTATAGTATTTATATGGAGTTGTTTATGGTCAACAACTCCTTGTTGCTTATATCGTGAAAGATACAGTACAGGGTATATATGCAATGTATGACTCTTTATTGCATCATAGCAGATTATAGACAATAGGAACAAAGCTTTCCTAAAGCATGTTTCTACCGAGTCAACAAAACAGTTGTAAGGGTTCCTTGAATGCCAAACCAATACTTTAGTTCCAGGATGCAAGGTTTCATACTTTTTTTTGTATATTTTATGTTTTTATTTAAATATGTTTGTGTCTGAATCTACTAAACAGATATAAATGAAGTCTTCTCTAATCACAGTTCAGGTAAAGTTTGATGCAAAAATTGGAGAGAAAAAAAAAGACAAAATAAGGCAACAAAATCACCAACAAAAACAACACACATTTGAATCATACTTTATTGTTTCTGTGTACAGCTCTTTAACCTTTAATACTGGAGGCTAAGAAACCTTAAAATAGATATGATGGAATGATAAACAAAGCAAATTAACAGTAAGTTTTAAAGCTAGATGATTAGTTTGGATAATTACAACAGTTAGTTAAATCTACATCATATACATCTACATCATTTAAAGCTACATCATATATAGTCAAATCTACATACAAGTTGAAAAGACTGTCGTGTTCAGCTCTGTTAGACTGTTGGCAACCACCTACAGTATTTTGTTTTCATTTACACAAGAAAAAAACATCCTCTACCTCTCTTTTTGATAAAGAATACTATCCTACCATTATTTGGGTATGTGAGAAGTAAGCCTAGCCACATTTGCAAAGTTCTACAGAATGTGGTGCTTTGAGATGGACAATGTTACACTACCTAAGAGGTACAGTACGATATTTACTATTTACTAAATCATTAAGTGCAGAGTTGATTCTATGTGGAAGAATCTCGATAGTATAACAGTAAGTACTGATGACTTTGAATTTCAAAATGTTTGAATATGCAAAAGAAGTTTGAATATGCAACAGATATTTTGCTGTTGTGGTGCTATTTTGTGCCATTAAAGTATGTCAGTAGACTGTTTAATCTGTATCTTTCCACTTCCTAACAGCACTGTTGGGATGTACAGCTCACAGTAGTATCAAACCCCAACATTACCCCCTGGGGGAAAGATTGCCAGGTGGGAAAGCTTATGTGCGTAAGGTGGCAAGAAACTTGCAGTACTTATGTGTAACAGTAAGCATGTATGCCGTTTGAAGGTAACCTGTTTAAGAGAATGCATTTATACAGTAACGTGGGCATTTGACCATCATACTTGGAACATGGCACCACCAAACTAACCTTACAAACATATACTGTAGCAAGATACTGACCACTTGTTGACCTGCATGGGGGTCAACATCAATATCATGTACCTCAGAATTTCGGACAAAAATATGTTTACCTTAAAGGTTCGCCTACGCTGACAATCATTAGACACCCACATTTTGATATGGGACTCAATGTCAAAGGGAAAAACAGGATTTTCATACATTATTTGAGAAGAGGTGATATATATTTCGTTTTCTATAACAACAAAATTTGTATCAAGTGTGCAACCAACAATAAGTTGTTTCTTTAGTAAATAGTAAATACAATAAACTCAACACTCAAAACAAACAAACCCCCCCCCCCAAAAAAAAATGTGTAATTTATTGCCTCATCAAGGAAGCAATGAAGTAAGGCATTTCACTGGCTGAATGAGTTTCTGCTTCCCTTTGTGTCTTTCTTTGTCCATAGAATGTACAGCATCTCTCTCAGGGGGAATGTCTTACCATACATTCGAAAACAAACAATGTTGCTTTTAGTTTACAAATACTAGAACATGAAAAATTTAGTTGGATTTATTACGGTATTTTTATTGATCGAGTTAATTTGAAGCAGATATCATAGTTGACTTGTTTGTTTCAGGTCCAGAATCATTATCACCATATACAGTAACTGGACATCAACCCTTTCACCACAATGTCTCTCACATTACAGCTACTGTACATACTGTACAGTACTGCCACACGGAATAATTTATCCAATATCGCATCGAAAAATGCCACACAAAACTAGTCAAGCTGCTACGCAAGTGCACAGCAGGGTTTTTTTTTACACAGGACCAATTTTATTTTGAGAAAATTCAGTAACTTCAAAACTGCTATGTACACAAAATTTGAGCAATAAACTATATCCAGGTGCACAAAGCTTTGCTACATGGTCCAAGTACTACTGTATCTCCCTGATATTTAAAAACATTTTAAATTTAAAACATTTTTAGCATTTAAAACAAATTTGTGTGCAATTTGCATGATTCCCCTTTTTCGAACGCTCTTTCAAAGTTGTTAAATTGCTGATTTTTGAGACGTTAAATGAATGCTGAAGCTTCCTAACATGACTGTAACCTATACTGTACATGGCCATCGGGATCGTTAGCGGAAGTAAGATATTAAAATGATCGGTTATAGATTATTTACGAAGGAACTTTTCAATTATCGGTTGTCTCGTCTCATCTTATACTGTAAGAGGCAACAGATGAAGTCTTGAAATAGTAAAGTTATGTTCAAACATTTTACAGTGTGTACAGTAGTAAAAGTGTTCACAACAACATATGGTACATAATGTGTACTGTTTTGTTACACTGCAGTATGGAATAGTATGCAGTTCTTACATTATAATGTAGAATGAATGCTGTATAACAGTTAAGTGATTACTAGGATTAAGTCTTGAAATAGTCAAGTCAACATTTTATAGTGTGTAGTAAAAGTATACATAACAACATAGTATGTATACAGTACAGACAGCGTGTGTACTGTTCTGTTACACTGCAGTATGGAATAGTATGCAGTACTTACATCATTATGTAGTATGAATACTGTATAAAAGTTAAGCCATAATACCGATCAAGTCATGAAATAGACAAAGAGACAAAGTCATTGAAAGTGCTATGTGTACCCCTGCCGAGGTTATCCTGGACCCAGAGATGTCCCCTCCCCCATTCAACCCGACAGAATTGTTAGAAGCCCTTCAAAGAGTAGGGATTTCCACAGTACTGTACATGGAATTTGATCACTAAATTATTCCTCATTACTTTGGAACAGAATCAAGAAACTAATTCATGTCAGAGAAAATCCCTTACCACTGTTCCACAACTTCATCTTTGAAAACTTTGGAATTCCTTTAAGGGATAAGCCAACTCTAGCCTAGCTTGCTACGTCTGACCACAAATTTTTGTTTCTAGGATTTAAAAATGAAAACATTGCCATCGATTTGCTCAATTATATTCATCATGTTTTAGCACAACATGCATTGTACAGTAAATAGTTATGAAATGATATTGTTTAATGTAGGTTCATACATTATTAAGTGTATGGCTGGTATGTTGATGACTTGCGCCACCACTTTTGGGACTTGTGCTCTTCTATCGTTTGGACTTACTGTCTATTAAGTTTTCTATTTTCTTTCACCTGCTTTACACAATACATATTCATTACATGATCATTATATTAATATATTAATAATATATTAAAAAATATTAATATTAATTACAAGAACTTAATTTAAATAAATATGTTCTTTGGGTTTGCTTCTCATGCTGTAAGTTAACAAACAACTAAAGTATTAAAGCTTATGCTAACAGTACAGTATTGATTTAAATATTGTTATTCTCTTTTCTGAGAATTGTGTCGACCTTTCCTTATGTTTGCTCAGTTTTTGCAAAACGTATGTACTGTACCATACATATATTAACTGTTTAGCCAACACTAACAGTTCTGTTGGGGCTTCACATACGTAAAATTGTACATACATGTACAGTGTGGTCATGATGTTTGTTTCAAGATGTAAATCTGGATACTCAAGACTTGTTGTCCATTTATGCATCTTTAAAATCTAATACAGTATAAATGAGGCAGTTATAAACAGCAACGCTAGGCAACTAATTGTAACATCGAAATGTTACAAGTTTGTAGTTTGTACCAGCGGGCTTCTCCCACATTCGTGGTCGCTTAAGCGGGGCAGAAATAACCGGCTGATTATTATTACTATTATGATTATTACATGTGCAGATCTCTTATTCATAAACTTACATGTGTTACCCCAGCCAGTTGTGACATTTTCCCTAATGCTAATACCTCTCTGAACTGTACTCCAATATCATGCTCTCAAAGCACTGGTATTGTCATTACAAACAGTTTCTATAACCTTGATCTGATAGAAACATGATATTCATACTGCTCGTACTGACATTACGAGTGCTCTGAAGCGGGACATGATACTACAGTATGGAACAAATTGTCCCAACTGGGTGTTTTCCCTGTACTACTGCATATCATCTTATACTCTGCAATAATATACACAGCTATAGGAGCACAGATATGTTGTTCTAAATTCATCAGTTCTGGTAGGAAGCAACCTGTACGATTTTAAACATAACCATGACAACATGAAATTATCCATTTGACATTTCTCTACAAGCTGATGACTGCCGCCCTTTTGTGACATTTAGATGTGAAAGGCTACTTATATTTGAGGATGTTCACTGACTTACTGCACTTACTGTTGTACATATTTTTGTTTATCTTACATCAAAACTGACTGTTGAGCTTCTGTGTGGTTTCCGTGGCTTACAGACTGCGGACAGGCAGCCAATGCTCATATCATTTTTCAGTATTTATTACTTTATATTTTTCATGGAAAGGATCATGTCAATTTGTGACATTCAGGAAAGGATTTTGTTGGAATTGTGCAGCATTTAATAGGGTTGCTTTTGTGTTTTTGTCCATCCCCAGTACATAAATACATGAACAGTGGCCCTGGGTGACTTAACAAAAATATTTAGAAAGGTGTCTTGTCTTGGTCAGTTACATTGGGAAATAACAATTTCAACAGTGTTGAAACATAAAATATTCTTCAAATGTTTGCAATCTCCTTTGTGCGTGTGTGTGTGTGTGTGTGTGTGTAAGTCAAAGGTCATACGAGGTCAATAGAAGACAAGGTCTGAATACCTTGTTAACTTTATGATGAATGGATGCAAGTATTCCAGACTGGATAGTTGATGGTCCATATTCGTGCTGGCTTAACTTTGCTATCAAAACTTGAAAATCTTAGACTGTGCACTGTCACTAAAGCCTGTTTTCTATTTTGGTTTATGGACACAGTCCTGAAGATTTCTGTCTGATGAGAGGTTTTCATATATTACAGCCTTCATATTTTATATACATTCCATAATGTATAAACAGAAACAACTGTAACTGACCTCTAACTTTACTATGGTTTTTGGTGCTTTTGTGTAGTTAATTAATCACACAATCTTGAATAGAATTTACTTTTTACCCACTCGAAAAGAGCCCAAGCCAAATTATGCGAAATTCCGAAAAACACATACAGTATATTTATTTGTCATCATCATTGTCAGAATCATTCAGTAAGTACTGTACCGGTACAAATGTTGCCCAAGTGATACAGTACCCAGCAGTTATGTAATCACCATGCCTACCGTGGCACCAGTAAATGTCTCTCGGCAGAGCGAGCCGGTTTTGGAGGACTCGTTAATAGGAACCCTCGAGTCCAGTTGAATCCATGACTGACATATACTGAGACTACTGAGTCACCTAAGGATCTATTGTTTTTTACATTTTTAACTTTTTATTACGTACCGAGCTTAACCGAGGTAAAAGGCAGTTTGCTGCGCATGTCTCTGATGAAATGTTTTTTGGGGGTTGTTTTGTACAAAAACTAGCCCGGCTGCTATTGATTTCAAGTTTTGATTCTCTTTACCATAAAAACAGGAAGATAGTTTCAGAATGTCGAGATTGAGTGCACGTAATGATGGAGGCTGTACTGTAATTGTAAGGGGTCTCTTGCTGTTATTTATAGCTCCTTTCACTTTCAACCAACTCATTTCCACCATCTTGTCCCTATCCTGTCCTGTGACCTTGTTTTTGTGACTTCGTAAAACAAAAAAGAAGAAGAAGAAGAAGGATGCCGAGTGGGATTAATTTACCGATCATGAAGAAAACATCCTGTAATGAAGAATTTTGTTCTGAAAACAACAGGATGTTAACTTGGGAGTTTTGTACACAAATTTCTTTTTGTACTTGAAAAAACCAGCAACAATTGATATCTTTGTGAAATAAAATCTGTCTTAATAGTGGGGGGTTGGGGGGTCTCTCTTTCATTTCATTCCAAGAAAGTAGATGACCTTCACTTTTTAGATATTTGCAGGTATATCACTATACAGTTGTTTTTTCCACCCAAGGATGTGATGAGCAAATTAATTCACGCAAACTGCTATTAAGAAAAATCTTGCTGTTTCTGGGAGGAGATATGTACAGTGTATCCTGTTTCAGTCTGTGACACCGGTGATATGGCATAGTGCTGTGCTAGGATCTGTAACATTTTACTCTCTTTGAAAGACTTGTAAATCATTTTTAGGAAAGGAAATATCATTAAAAAATTTTTTAAAAATTCACCACATTTTGCTGGATGATGATGTCTTGTTTTAGACTTGATCAAGTCTTCTCTCATGTGTGTGAAGGGAACATTAAAACCTGTGATATCTCCCAAATACAGAATTCAATTTTGCTTAGCTCTGTTTTGGGAATTTTTTCATGACAGTTGGATTCATCCCATTCTGTAGACCAATTGCGATAGTTGGGTTTGAGTCTCCTTTTTAGAATTTGTTGCGATGTTTATCAGTTGCACATGTAAGCGGCTTCATATGTTTGGCCGAGAGAAAAAATTGAAGAATAACGGTAGAGTATGAATCTTATTTATGATAATGATAAATTACATCATAATAACAGGGCACTGTCAGTGGTGTCACTAGGGGGTGGCCTGGGGAGGCATGTGCCCTCCTGCAAAAAATTGTGCCCCTCCAGGTGCCCCCCTAGATGTGATTTGTAGTGTTAAAAATGATACTCAAACAAACACTTGATCTGCCTCAATTAAAAACATAAATATTGGACAGACTAAGCCCGAAATCTCTTGAACATAATGTTACTTCAAGTTGCAAAATATAGCACCAGATTGCATCTAAGGACTCTTTAATTTAAAATCAAAATTTTCTCAAATGGGAGGGGGATACCCCCTTCCCTTAGACCTCTCCCCACAGGATGTCATTATAAATAAACATTTTCCCCCTAATTTAGTGCTGTGCCCCCCCTCCCCCCTTGTGCCACCCAAGATTGAAATGTCTGGCGACTCCACTTGGCACTGTACCTCTTTTTACATGTGCTACTGTAGGCACCGATGCAGTGGCGGAGCTAGGGGTATTGGTCAGGGGGGTGAGAATGGTCTGTAGGGGCGCTTTCGACACTATCTAAGTGGAGCGCCACCACAGGTTGGCGCGGAGCGTACAGAATTTTTTTGAGTAAAGTTACTCCCTAGATCACCGGAAATGACCCTTTCCGGGCCTTGCTAATTTGTAGATAAACAAAGAATAAATAGGTGTCTTGGCCATTTTGTCAGAAAATTACATCAACAAAATGTGACATGGTATTTGAGAGCGCAATAAAAAAGTCAATAATCGCGAATAAGTCAAAAGTGGTAAAAAGCTGAAAAGGGCGCCAGCAGTCCATTTGAGTCCGTCAGGGGGGGCATCCGCCCCCTCTGACTATATGGACGCTCCGCCACTGCACTGATGTACAGTATAGTAACATGATGTTCAACCGTAGATGCTTAAACCACATGTGTACTGTACTTTTTCTGTCATACAGTACCTGCATGAAAGATTGATATTTTGCTTTATTCTGCAGCTAGGCTGACATTCTTAAAGATGAATATTTTGTTATTACTGAGCTAAGAAGATGATAGAAAGTCACATAATTGCCAATCATGAGCATCCTCAAATCTCAAAATAAAGCATTTTATTCCATTTTAGCCTGTTTTCTCACAAACCAAAACATGTCCTTGAGACATGTGTTATATTTACAGTAAGACTGGAACTATTGAGGACAGTAGAGAGAAAAACAACAGTTAAAAAAAATGGAAGGAAATTAAAATCGAAAGAAGCACAAACACCATGAAATTTTTAGCCATTAATTCTGATGGAACTTTTATTAACAAAGTTTGCTATATACACACATCCGTAACCTTACAGTACATGAAATAACAAAGTTTTTTGTTGCAAATGCAAACGTTTAATTACACTCCCTATGCACTTGTTAAATTACAGAATTCTTGTAGCAAATTTATATGCATGCCCTCATTGTGGCAGACGCACTGCTTGTGGCAAACACTTTTTGTCTTGGAAAATGTCCCGAACCGCTAAGCTTACCTCAACAAATTTGAGGTTACTGATTTGTCAACATTTTGTGGAATTTTTTGTTGAATATATATGGAAACTTCTAGGTTCTCGACTTGAAGCATGGAGAAAGTTGCTTCTTTAAGTGGCCCCCTCACATTTACTGTTTAGTCAATCTCTCAGATAATCCGTAGATCTCTATGAGGTCTTGTTTTCTAGCTTTTCCACCTTTAAGACACTGCAAAACACACTTGTCTTGGTAACCTCTCTATAACCTCCTTTTTTTTTCTAGCATTCTCACAAAAAAAGACGGAATAAGATGCAAATATAGAAGAAACACTACTTCCCTCACAAATTTTGCTCCTTCTGAGGGAGTCTTGCGTACAGCAGAGTACCTTACTGTGATGAGATTGGTCAATGAACGCCTTTTCCGTAAAGTTGCCATCTCGATGTTTTGCTTCCCTGGGAACTTTCATCTTGGCATGCAGCCAAAGTTATGATCTCGCGCAGAGGCCTGGGCTCTTGCGGCATTTGTATAAACTTTAATACACGACGTTCGTACGTCTGCTTGGAGCATAATCGTGGTACACATAAACAAAGATCTGTTTACATTCATGTACATGCTGGAGATGATTGTGAAATCGCATAGTCATCATGGTTATTTGAAAGATGATAGATGAATATGGCAAGAATACTGGAGTTTGGCCGGGAGGCGGAGGGGGGGGGGGGAGTTCTGGAAGATTATCTACGTCCCGAAAACATAGCATACTCAATACAAAGATTTTTAATGAATATTTCAGGTCTGCAAATCTTCCTGATTGTTTTTGGTGACTAGGAATGAGAATCATACATCTTTCAAAATCTTGTTCTGAGAGGAAGTTATGTGATGTGTAGAATTAGAGGAGGAGGGGTTGCTTATCATGTAGGATTCACATATATACTGTGGCAAATAATTGATGATGAAGGAAGGAAGGATTTATGAAGCAGATAAGTTTTGAGTAGTATCAAAGCATATTTGTTTTCCTGGCTCCAATTTTATCAGAGACGAGTTGTTTACGCCAGGCTGTTGAGTCTGATATTTCCTCTTCCCTCTCTTTCTCTCTCTGAAGAAGGAGAAGAAAGAAGGAAATAAATGCATGAAACATCCATTTCCTGGTTGATACGTCATGTAGCTTGTTCACGCAGTTCTTTATAGAACATCAACAATGTCCGCTGTGTGCATCTTGGGTCAGTTTGTTGTACTGTAGTTTTCTTTAAATGTGAATCTATTACTGCTGCACATGGATTCTGTTACTATATATCCAATGATGGGGAATTTAGAAATGGACTCACTCATGTAGCTGGTGTACATCATTGCAATGTGTCCCCTTCCCTACCAAAACCCCTGACCTCCCCACCCCCCCCCCCACCCCCAAACTCAACCCCACAGAACTTATAAATATGCACAGTTCACTATTTGTCATACAGCTAATTTGTTACTAGATATTGTACAGTATACCCCAACCTTTTCCACCTGTCAGCCTTTATCACGTCAAGGTTCGATATTGAGATCTAACGAATATTAAAAATATATTGTCATATTACAGGGTTTGAACCCAAAACAAAGGTCACAATTTGCATTCATTAGTACGAATTCAACCTTTTCAAGCCAAGATTTAAGTTAATTTTCCTAAAAATTAAACCTCACCTAAAGAAGAATAGCACTATTATAAAGGAATCATTGTTTGTAATGAATTTAATTAGGCTTTACCTAAATTGGATTTGATCATCTTACTGTATCTTGGAATAGCATTTTGATGTTGGAAGATATTTCTTGATGGTGATTTATGCTAATTTTGATCCTTAAATCCCACATAAATTGAGTTCATTAGATGGGATAGTAGATATATCTTACATTTTAAACAAAGTAAAAATTGAAAATTGTGATAAATATTTCCCATTTTGTTTTGTTTTTTGTTTGTTTGTTTTTTATGCAATTTAAAAATGGCACTGGACAATGAAATATTGAGAACTGAAATGGAATTACTAGTATGTTAATTGCTTTTGTAACCTTTTGTAATTATTTTTAAAAGAATACTTGATCTGTGTCATATTTTGGTAAGAATAGTCAGTAGGGAACTTACTCAAATAACACTTGTCTATTAAATGCAAAAAGCTGTTCCAATTTCTTAAACTCCTTGCCCGAGAAGCAGTATTACTTTCCATGTAATTATAATACTTATACACTGGCCAATACCTGGCTGATATAGAAATCTTCCTCTCCATCATTTTTTGAGAAAGAAATAACCTACTATTTAGTTTCTGACAAGGCTCAATGTGGTGTTCTGAATACTATGTTTGTACAGAAGTAATGTTATCATGTACCCTTCTGTACTTGGAAGTCACTTAATTTTATATCATAAACTGCATGCTAATAAAGTGTGGAAAATCTGTTCACTTGAGAAAAAAAAAGGGGGAAAAAAGAAGAATAGTAAAATAACCTTTGACATTTATTCAGTGTCAATGTTTGGTCTTGAGAAAGACATTAACTGTCTAGCCTGTACCTCCATCCACCCACTGATGAGAATACCAGGAGACAAAAAATCAACTCCAATCATCTTTTTTTCAACCAAAGAGAAGAAAGTGAGTGATCTGCACAATTTCTTCTTGAATGAGTTTGCATCTTTCTGGAAAGTAAACAGACTTGCAAATTTTGCTTTTAGAAAAATACTTAGAGATATTTAGGTGAACATCTTAAAATGTTGTTTACTTGCTTGTCCATTTTCTCTTTCTCTCTCTCTTACTCTCTCTCTTTTTTTTCTTTCTTTTTATTGATTTAGTTTTAAGAAATGGAAGTTGTTTTTCAGAGCATCTGCATAATCAATCATACTGAGGTTGTTTTCAACCTGAGCCTTGCTAACTCAATAATCCCATGCCCATACAGCTGTTGTTGCTCTGCACACAGACAATCATCAGCCTTTGAAAACAACCGTCACTGTGATTGGGCTAGTCCATTCTCAAGACGGGGGAAGGGATACTTTTATTCTTTGTTTGCCTACCTACTAATTTCTGCTCTGATCACTTTAAAATTTCCTCATTGCCGTAGATAAGACAGACGTCAGTGGTCGTCACTTCCACAGAGAACAGAGACGTCTCCTTTTCTAAGGTACGGTGAGGTTTTTTTGTCCAGTAAAAAAAAAATCACTGAATTAGATGAAATGGTTGAATCCAAGCAGTGCTATTCCTGAGTTGTTTGTGACCTTGCTATTGCAATACAACACTGGGAGACTTGACATGACCCTTTTGGGTAAAGGACACTCAAGCCCTGGAATTTGTTTACTGTTGTTTTTCTCTGTTATTTCATTTGTGGTCTGTGATGATGACGAAGTCTGTGTGGCTGGCCAGTGGTGTGATTCAGCTGTTTCAATTTCCAATTGCTTTGGTATCGATGTAACTTGGGTTTCGTGTACCAGAGAGAGAGATATATAGCAAGGAGAACCCTGGTCTTGCAAATTAACTAGAACAATTTAATCTTGGTTCTTAATGCAACCAACCCATTTCTCAATTATCGTATCGACGACGACTTGGCCATCCTTGGCTCTACCACCGAAGCAGGCCACGGGGAAAGAGTTTTGCTTGTGCTGTTGTTTACAACTGCTTTGACGTAATTGATTTTTTAGTCATAGAAAGAGACAAACAGGAAATGTTTATAGCAGGGAACAGAGGGAAGGTTCCTTTTGGCATCTGATACATGATTTTATTGGAGACAGTTAGTCTGTAGCGATTGTGATGAAGGAAGCAATGAATGTATGTCTTTGACATTTCCAGCGGTTTAATGGATCTTTATTCCACGATTTATCAGCTCTAGAAATCCATCCTGAATGTCCTTCTTATCTTGTTGACCCTCTTCTGAATTTAACCCCTCTCAACAAAAAATAAAACAGAGAGAGGACAAAAAAATAGGAATAGATTTCCTTGGAAGCTTTACGCAGTTCATATTGTTAGCAGACGTTTATTTGTCTGACGGACAAGCGGTTCAATTTTAGTTTCATCTTGGATCGTAAAGTTGCTTGCATTGTTTGTTTTTGGGCAGTGTTTTAAAGTGTGCTTTATTTAGTAACCTGGAGAGTCAACGTTTTTGTTTAATTACTCGCAATTTACCCCAGAAATGAGGACTAACATGTTGTCAACAGTGTGCTTCAAAAGGTGGAGCTTCCGGAAAAAGGTTTGCAAAAAATCACTTTTTGTTTTTCCCCCCCTGATTGCAGTGTTTATTGGATTAAGCTTGTTTGGTTATTATGTTTTTAATTGTTTGTTCTATTCTTTGGCAGTGGTTGTGATAAAAGAAGTAAAAACAGAAAAAAATCTTGTAAGGTTTCCTACTCTTTAAGTTGTGTTTGTGTTTGTATTGTATTTTTAAATAGTACACAATTTCTTGAATCTTGTGAATTTCATTACTTAGTACTGGAAAAATTGTCCGAAAAGAATCATGCTTGACTAATTAAAAAGATGAATTTATGAATTTCAGATCTAGATTATCCCTGCTGTGGATTAAAGAGGTCTGGTTAATCCACGTTTTGTTGTACATTTTTTTGTGTAAGTTCATTGTGTACTGTATGTTACATTGTTACATGATGTACTGAACATTTATGTACAGTATCACATGTGTATGTAGGTTGCCCAATTTCTTTGAGTCGATCCAACCTCTGTTTCTGACATACGTACATGCAAATTATGTATGTACAGTATGTATACATCCAACGCTTGCCAAAATTTGTTTATTTGGCAAAGTTTGTTTATTGTACGCATGTTCAGAAAAGCGTATACCGTAAGGAAGTGTTTTACCATGTCAGCATTCCCAACACTGTTACTCTACCTGCAGTAATTTTATCTTCCACATGTATATAGATAAACACTTACTTAATTGTTAGTCCCCGAGATATGGTGAATCTAAAGTTACAGTATCACAGTGAAAATTGTAGCAAAATGTTTTCACATTGTAATAAGAGGCCCCGGAGAAAGTTGTTGAGTTTGGTCTAGAGGGCACTCGTACTGTAATTTAAGAATCGCCAGCGCAGCTTCACAAAATCAAACCAACTGCTGAAAGGTCTCCTCCTGGTAGCCGAGTACAACATATAACAGAGAGCTATTTATGCAAAGTTCTATATATACGACATATTCTGGGCAGGTTACCAACGTTTCAGTCGATTGAAAAAACCGTTCCTACTTGCAATTGGTCTGTAGAAATACATACTGTACTGTACGGTACATCCAAGTGGAGCTTCCAAGAACATTTATTGTCATTTTGAATTTTAACTTCAATATGATTAAATAATTTCAATTCCATGGCAGTTTAATCAGTCTTTTGTCTTGTTATGTTTCTCTGTTTAAATCATGCTTTTCCCTGATACCTGTATGTACAGGCTGCAAAGCTGGCTAATGTGTTGAACACCACTTATGGTTTCTACTTTCTAAGGGGATGACGAAAAGAAAAGTATGCCATGCAGGATAGCTTTAACACCTACTTGTGGGTGTGTTAAGTTTTGTTAACGTAAGATCTAGGTGCTTTCTCATGTTACAAAACAAGTGGAAGACATTCCAAAACTGAAATCTTTGAGAGGTTTGCTTTCTTTTCTGATAATTCTAGATAATTTGGGAAGCAACTCCAAAGGTTTCTAAGGAAACCAAACAGGAAAAAGAAACAAAATAACAACAGTATTATTTCTGGGTTCTTTTGGTGAGCAACAATGGGATGAAACTGTATTGATATGCAAACCTAAAGTATTGCAATTTTAAATACAAACTGTGAACTACGACTAACGGAGATGATAAAAAGTTGTTTCTCGTGTGTTCTCACTAGCAGGATACATTGCAGCATTTGATCATCAAGTTCTTCTCCTTCTTCCCCTCCTCTCCTCCCCTCCCCTCCCCTCTCCTCCCCTCCCCTCCCTCCCTCG
>JAIPMN010011244.1:0-19228 GCA_020650975.1 Apostichopus californicus
TGGATAACCGGTTTACAGCGGAGCTCGTTTTGATTTATATAAATATATTGGTTTGCATTTGAATCAGTAATATCAAGAAATATTAAGAAAATCCTTTCAAAACGGAATACATCTCGATAAAATAAAAAGAAATGAATTCTGTACCATCGTACCTGATGAAACTAAAGAGAAATATGTACACCGCCTTTTGTTCTCGATCATAATACAATTTATTTAACGCAATGTATATCAACCATACCATGAAACCACATAAACTTTAAATTTAGTTTTGAACAAACGAGCAGGTATTTTCATGACTTTATGACTGGCCACCTTGTATGTTTCACCGATTGAATTTGAAAGGGAAAATTGAGAAGATTTAGTTTGGAAAATGCCTACATATTTATATATTTTGCTGATTTTTTATCTGAAATATTTGTCCATCGATCTCCTTTCTTATCGAAACTTTTTTTCAATCATTTAAATGACGCTTGACTAGTCCAGGTAATGGACAGCAGTGGTGTTGGTTGATTTCTCGAACGGAATAAAACCATAACTGAAGTTAACCTAATGAGTGAAGCGCTCACACGACAATGTAATTTCGTTTTCACGTGATATAGCACGTATAAGAAAACATTATTTATTGTGTTAAAATTGAGTGTATGTTGCAACTAGCTGATGGGAATTATTTCATTTGATTTCATAACCACATAATTGACCGGATTATGTTTTTCTTTATTTCGTAGGTTCTGGGGGTGTCTGTTACCTCAGTCTATCCCTGCTGAGTCTATACCGTCATTATTAAAGTCAAGGAGTGTGAAAGGTAAAAGTATATAAAAGCTCAGGTAACATATATCGATTGATCAGTATTATCATGTTTATACATTAACTCCATGATCTGGTAGTGTATTGTTAATATTAGATACATTCACTGAAGTATATTTCGGAGCTCACTAATTATCTATAGTCATTAGCATATATTACCAATGGTAATTGTCAGAAGCCAATCATACCGCCAAGGTCCTGGTCTCCCTTTGTCTGTTCTATACAAAGGGAATATCATCGAAGACAAGTATACAATGAATATGGTTCTCCAGTATTACACACATGACAGACATGAACGTATTTACCAGAAAAAGACTACTGAATTACTACTTCTTACACGTCACTAAGCACTCCATTCCCCTCGATTCCTATATGCTGATGTCTTGTTTAGTATTTAGTGAACAAGAATATTATCCAGTAACCATTTGTATCCTTCTTTGTATAGACAATAACTAAGTACTAGGACGTACAGAAATGAAAAAAATTCAAAACTATGATTTGATATTTTTATATTTATAAGCAGTAACTAAAATATATGCTCGTCTAAAAATAATTAATAAATAAATTATCACAAATATGACATAACCCATTTTTTTACGTAGCAAATACAAACTACTCGTCCTAAAATTGGTAGATAAATCAATCGTGTCAGTAGGCTTAGATATTTACAAAAAGTGAAACTAAATTAAAGTCATGTATTGTACACGGTAGCGTGTCAATGAGATATATCTCTCCGGTAATTTTCCAACTACACACATCCTGACGTTATTACTGTACAAACGTAATATATGTGTCAACGGTTTTACACAAAACTACAAATGTTCGCACGTTTCAAGAGATGACACTCATATTAAATCATTTCAACTTCAAAAGTATATATTTTCGCTAATAAGACATCTTATCGTCCAATATATTATATTATTGTAAATCTGTATATCCTCTTGTTACTAATGAGTATTATTCTCACAAAATCGGCGTGCTACTGTTCAACTAAACTGTTCAGTATCATTCAATGTTAAACATTCTTAAGTTTTCCAGACAAAGAACTTCACATCGTTTAAAATTGATTGTTAAACGAAAATAATTGTTACTGGTTATCATTGAATTGGCAAATTACCCAATAATGTCTTTGATATGTTTGTTTTTACCAAAGGTTAACATTTTCCTTTTAACGTACAACTCAGTATGTTGTAAGGTTTCATCAACAAACATTTAACTTATCAATTGGAAAATAATCCGTCGATGGTATTTTGAGATTTGAGTGGACAAAAGACACCCAATCATTTAATATACAGACAATTCCAAGACACTCAAATATGCCCACTCACGGACCAATTTATTCTGTGTTCCATACTTTCAATCTCTGAAAACAATGGTCTCTTGTCAAAGCAGAACTTGCCCATGTAGAGGTATTTCGCTATTCATTCGTTCTAAAAGTTTCCATGACAACGGGTATCTCACCTTTCACCTTATCATATATAATGATAAGAAAACACATGTTATCAATCCATAACCAGATTAACTTAATCCCAGATATGCAAATAGATCTCTTCTAAATCTAACGTAAATTTTATAACTAGATGAATTCAAAAATAAAATACCACGGAACTTGGCAACGAACCTTACAAGTTTGTCGATCGGCACTAATATTCAGGCTGTTTGGAGAAGACTAGGGTGGGGTCACCATAGCTTCCAGCGAATGCAATGAGGAGTAATACAATTATAGGGAGTGTTATTCTAAGGAACAACATGATCCAATCCACAATGCTTTGTTAACCTCGAAAACTTATGAAGAAATAGCCAATCCCCCCTCCTTCCGTACCCTAGGCAGTATGAAAGTAATAATATATAAAACATAACAATTTCATGTAATGGTCTTGTTTACTATTGAGAAGCCGAAGATACTCTTTAGCCGACATGGATTACACAGTCATATCTTATCATCATGCACGATAAAGGCTTCCACGATGCTGCGTCTGCGCTGTTTAGAGAATAACATGACATGCGCAGTGACCCCAACATACTTGAAATATGCTGCTTTAATTGCGGAAATAAAGTAAGATCGATTAAGTGGTATCGATTATGTGTTTACTCCCAAGTGATACATATAGTGTCCTATCAGTGCGTTTTGGTACTTGTCGATGTTAATTGTTACTTTTTGAGCCACCGTTATAGCAGTGGAAAGGTTTGTTAGCGAGATTTACGCACTACAGCTCCCATAAACCTGCAGTTTAACAGGCATTTTCGTGTACCGCGGTTAAACGAGAACCCGTCAGGGGTTTTCGAATAGCTGCAACTTTATTAAGGTTTCCGGAATAATTGTACAAATGGAGTATAACTGACGTTTTTCTTTTGTTTCGTTCTTCGTATGAGTATTGTTTACAAAATAAATTAATACCTTTTATTTTGGCAGTTCCCGAATCATTACAGAGTCTTTGTTTACTGCTTTAATACGCAGAAAATATTTCCCGAAAGTACCCGATAGTCAAACTCTCAGGATTTATCTCGAAGATCGAGAAGATGGCACCAAAATAATAGATACCATGGCTAAATGGACAAATGTAATTCGGTTTGCGAGGAGAAATCGATTCTGAATTATGATATAGTAGTGGGCGCTATGGATGTAAGCTTAACAAACAATGTATTGCCCGAATTTTACTGGCACTTAGTTCAACAATTTGAAGGTGTTATCAGTGGAGGGGAAGGTTGGGGATTGTCTGATGTGCAAATATATATCAATAGAAACTTCTTGGGAATACGTATTTTGGTGCAGATGAGGTCACTATCTGGAATGTTGTCGGCATGTACATTGTTAACGAAACAAGCAAATAATCATGTCCGACACACCATACCTGGGACTGATTCGTTGCGTTTTCAATTGAGATGACTAAAAATTTTAGTAAGAGAATACAATACAATTTTCACCAAGTTCCAAGGCATAATACACAACTATAACGATTTATTGTTTGCGTAGTTAACGCACTTCATTTCGCACAAGGCCAATAAGGAGTACTTAAATGTTAATTTTCTACGACAAATGCAAATGCTTTGTTTGATATGAAGGGTATATGAAGTGGATGGGGAGAGTGGAGCACACAAGTATTATTCATATCGTACTTCATTGTTGCCTCACCTCCTTTCAATACTCTGTTGAACCAGAATTCAACATTGGGTAATGCTATAACTTTATACGCGTTTGACTAAGTACTTGCAGAAAGACTCCGTGGTTTTGTAAGAAACAATAAAATATATAAACATATTGGAAGGACACAACCGATAGATATTTCGCAGACCATGTTGTCACAACATAGTAATCACGTCATTGTGCATGGGTATAACAGTATATTTTTTAGGCTATCGATTCCCGATATCAATCCCTCAACTCTCTCATCAAATTCAACCATTTACCATCTCACCTACTGCTTTGATGTGTAATGTTACCATCTACTAAATAGTAAGGAAGCGAACATGCATTGTTTATTTCCCCTTGCGGTTTATACCAAATCTTATACTTTTGAAGGGATAGAGAGAGATGGGGGGGGGGGGGGAAGGGGTTCATTTATGATCGATATAACAACAGTGAGTGAATGCAAATTAATAACTTTTTAACAAATATACATTATAAGAAACTGGTTTCTTTAATGAGATCAGTTCCTTGTAATCCGTGATTATTGTGTAGTAATTAATCGATATGTTTATGCGTAGCTGATCACCCGAAGAAGCTGCAGGTCCTTACTTAACCCCATAACCAGTCCCACTCATACAAATATACACTAACCATAACATAAAGTAAACCAAAATACCTTAATACAGCATGAGATGTATCATATAGTAAAGAAAACAGTACGGAGCGACCGAGCTTTTTTAATCGTTTTTTTTTGTCCAAATTTAGGTCGCGGTAACAAAAACGTATTAAAAACAATATTCAGTACAATGATTTAAGTTAGAAAAGTCCATTACATTTTTTAATAGTCGATTTTGCTTACGATATGACGATATCAATTTTGTCAGTTGGGGACCAAATGACCCTCCATAATTTAGCCAAGCGAAGAAAGTAAAGATATATCAATTTAGCTCAATAAAGTACAAAATAAGAGGGCGCTCTAACTCTCGTCTCCTTAAATGCAATGCTGTTTGTTCTATTTTATTAATTTCACTCCATTTTACAAAATCTCATCCAATATGTTATAAGTTTTATGTTAATTTATTTTAGCATTCCAACAGTACAGCAATGTAACTGCAGAATTATTTGCATTGTAGACAGATGTTAACACTAATGAGATTACCTCCACAGTAAATAAAGTATGACATATTACGACTGTATGATACACAATTTGCTTATATGTATATTGAGCGCGGCCCGTATATTAAACAGTAAGATATTACAAAGAAAGGTAATTAATGTGTAAAATCATTGGTAACTGATTCTTGTATAGCATTTGCATATTTATAATGATACTTCAATACACTAAATTCCACATTCATATGTGAAAACTAAGTACATAGCGAACTATACACGACTTTTCATTTTCGGATGAATGAGGTTTCTAGAAACTATTTTTTTCTTAAATGTTATTTTGTAAATCGTTCATTTAAATTCTAGTCACGAGGTTTATCAACTACAAGTGGTCACAACTCAACCTTCGATCTGGTCGATGGATTGTGAGTATGGAGTGTTTTATATCTTTTTTCATCGATGCTGTGTTAAAGTTAAATGAACTATCAATGTTAACTGATAAAACAATATTTATTCGGGATATTTATCATTACGGATTATGATGTTTACGTAGTAATGTATCATAATTCACTGCAATGTATATTTTTGCTATGAAAATTTCCTAGACCAAACTCTTTGTATTTTATCTTTGATGATCATTTGAGTCATTGCATTTTAATATAGGGTCAGAAAAAAATCTTCCTCATCGCGGTAATATCCGCCCACCGCAACGAATGAAACCTGTAATATAACAAAAATGTATTACCAAGATTCACGTGGATTTGAGGATTATTGAATAAATTGGATCTGGGACATTCAAATGATTTGTTTCCTACTGGTGATTTGTACCTAATAATAAAAGTGAGCTCATAACACCAACCTTACGAATTAAGATGATATTAAAAGTGTACCACACGGAAAGCACTTTATTTTTGTTTAAAGTTTAAATGCATGTGCTTTGTGGCGTTGCTTAGTCAAAAATTTAATTCAGTTATTTTTAAATGTTTGTTTTAAACACGTCCCAGTTGAACCTTGTATATTCAGTCTTCTGTTAACAAATGCCGACCTGCTATAAAGTTATGGCGAGGAAGAAGTGATTAGAAAGACACACTGGTGTAAGGAATTACTAGTATGATCGGCGATTACTTCTGTGTAAGGTGGAACTCTACCGCTGCCTACTGGGATTGGCTATGTCACCGGTTAAAGCTAATGGAATGTGCATAGCCATACGATTCGATAAGGCTTGTACAACCAATGCATATTGTATGATTCCCATCCCTCTCCACACCTTCCCAGGAAAAAAAATTCCGAAGTAACGAGTACTACTAGCAATTACATCCATCCATCCATCCATCCATCCATCCATCCATCCATCCATCCATCCATCCATCCATCCATCCATCCATCCATCCATCCATCCATCCATCCATCCATCCATCCATCTACCAACTCGAATCACCACGTCCTCGGAAGAATTATATTGTATGGGGTATTGTTAAGGCTAGGGTACGTGGATTTGAACAATGGAAAATACAATTGGGTCCTCGGTCTGAATGTAATACAAACATGTGTGTGTGTGTCTGTGGGTGTGTATATATCTACCAAAATGTTTCTTGTTAACATATCCTTACATGTAAACAATCAACACAAATAAGGCAAATGGACAAACATGCTCGTTGATCCAAAAGCCTCTATCTTTCCTTAGGAAATATAACTTGATTGAAAATATTTGCTTTTATTTAAGTTACTTTTCATGCTGATCTCCTCATATGAAAGATAAACTAAATGTGTAACGAATGATGTGTATCTATTTATTGTTTTATCCCCGTTGAGTATCTATCCTCTTACCAATCGACTTACCAATGTCTCGATGATGTTTATGACGTCACATATTATTTGGTCTGATCATCGTTTCTCTTGTTTTTAACTACAGGACATGAATATTATATAGGAGTTAACAGACACAGAGTATAATGATACGGTAGGTTGATGGGCATTGTATTATACTCAATCAGAGGTTTGATCTCACCGGACCCTAGAATGTAAATAGATGGCTATCATATAAAACAGTATGGAGTAATTTATTTTCAGGAGGATCGGTGTAGTATAGACTTCTATATCATCAATCTGGGCTTTGCAATACTGTTCAAAATTAAGGACGGAGTACTAACATATATGATTTATTAACATTCGTAAAACACCTAACAGTGTTCGACTCTGAAGCTTCTACGTGTTCATAGAATATCATAATAGGAAAGGTGTGTTAAGTCAACACATGCGTAACACGAACGATTGTAACTTTATTATATGTAGCAATCTGTGATAAATTAGTCACAGTCTGCTGATATCAGACATAAAGATAAGAGAAACGATAAGGATAAATAATATAAACTAGTCTTCTATTAATCAAACTAGGAACGTAGGAATTAATAACAGAAATAACAGATTGGGCTGCCCCAACCCCACCACACCCTCACTCACCCCAACCTTCAGCCCATTCAACAAGGATGAATTCAGATATAATCCTATGCTTGCAAATATTTGATGCTAATAAATGTTCTAACCTGCATACTTCCTTCTCCTCATCTTAAAGTTGAAGGAAAAAATACGTTCATCTAGCATTTATTGATCACCTTAATCGATGCTGTTGGGAATGGTACTATTCTTTGCCAAGAAACTATAAATTATTTATATACTCATATCGGGGACACAAATTATGTTTATTGGAACTGGTTAACAACTAGCTAGGTATGTTTATTGGTCTCTTAGATACATTGAGGTTATGGTAGTGTTGTGTGACTATGACTTGTGGTATAAGAATGTGGTAACTGTTGAGTTCCAATTCATCGAAAAATAACCAAACTAGAATGAGAGAGATTTGCGATTGTTTAAATATACGTTTCGGTAGATGAGGACGATGTGAAAACGAAATTTCATTAGTCAAACATGATCCACGGAGCACCAAAGTGGAACATAGGCAGACATTCCAGCAGACAATAAACATTAAACAAAAGGGAACATTAAACTTTAATCAGTTTCCAAACTAGAAAAATATCCCTTAACTCTGAACAACTATGTAACGAAATATTTAATTCGAAATTAGAACAATAGTATGAAAATGAATATATATATGACATAAATAATTTCACAATTGAAAAATGACATTGACACTTCTGTGTGCACGTACATTGTTCATTGGCTAATACTATGATATCGTCATTAATATTAAAAATGATCATCACAACTATTCGTGTTATTGCTTCGTCACATATTTTAGAGGGCGTCTTTGTATGATGAGCAATAACATATAGGGAGCTTTATAACATACCATTTGTCTGAACTATATCTGAAGCAATTAAACAATAAGTCAGTGATTGTTTTCGATAGCCTCCCCCCCCCCCCCATGCCCGATTCTTACTCAGTGTGATACAGACCATCAGCCATAACCGCAGGGCTCATACAAGACAAAAGCGTAAAACCAAAATCATTGTAAAACAACGGAGGGACGAATACCATTGGTCAAAAAAGTTACCACAGTGAAATAAAATAATTGCCAACAACAAAATGTATAAACTAGAAGAGATTTCAGACAGAAAAAGTCATAAAGTCAACTTTGCGATTAATGCTGCCCGTATAGAGAAGCGTCTTATAACACATTGCTGGGTGTACGGTGTGGTAAAATACGAATGTATGTATCGTATGTTGTAAATTACACACGTAAAGCTAATAACAAAGGAAAGGTGAGAGTATCGTGACATAATAATTACAATAATAGAGGCATGCGTACAGATTGTTACCTGCTTAAAAAGATGTATGTGAATAGTATAAAGTTTAACAAAAGCTTTGGAGTAGGTACGCAGAACAGAGAATCCTAAATCCAGCCACAGCTTTCTCTAACGCTACCAGCCCGTCATTGTAGCCTCGGACCTAGACGTCGCTTCCAACATACTCAATCAAGTGTATTATACGTTGAAGTATCCCTTTACATATTTCTACATCCATCTTTCTGTTGTTTTAAGATTATGATATTGGCACCGGTCTGTTTTATAGTAAAGAAAGCTTAACTAAATCCTGACTGCTTCCACCTTTCATATTACCACACAGACCAATCATGTTGAATTCTACTTTGTACAGAACTAGTTCGATATATATTAACTCAATATGTTTGTTTGACTGCTTATTAATATCTGATTTACTTGGGTAAGGTACTAAACTTTTAACGCACAATTTTCAGTTTTGTTTGTTAACTAACTTACCAACATCATTTACAATCTTAATTATAGTTAGAGATTGGATTGTGGGAATTTAGGATGGAAGGACAAAATATAATCAAACTGTGAACCGTCGACATATTTGTTTATTCATATTACGATTTCATTAATACAAATTGTATAACGTTCGTGACTGCATAGTTTATCCATGTTAGAAAAAATATGTGACTATGTATCAACGAAATTTATAACTTTAAACTAAAATACAGAACGTAATACATGTTGTATTAACAAAACGCATTTAAAACCCACCGTAGGGAAAGAAGAAAAAGTATATGTTCGATTTTTATTATTAAAACCTAATTTTTTTGTTAAAGTTAACAATGCAAGGACCAAGACAATTTTCAGCAATTAAAGCTTCTATGGTGACCGCTTTGATGTATTGTACATAGACTAATAGATTGTCATGAAAGAAACAGCCGTTTATAGCATCCACCTTTGCCCTATGTTCCCCGTTTGTCTGAAAATAATCATTTTAACAAGCATATCAAAATACTACTTATAACATCTTAATGATCACCGACACAATATCATGTTCTTCTTTTATACAGAAGACATGGTTTCGCGATCGATAAAGGTGAGTGGTTGCTATGTATCTTCTCGTAGAATGTGTCATTTTAATGATCGTAAATTGTAACAGTGTGCTTAAGTATAATAATTATTTCATTTTTCATATGTTTATCTGGTGTTATGATTACACAATATACTAAATGGGTAAATTGAAGGCGCTACCACTATAATTAGGTATATTAAAAAGAATGATCAATCGTTCAACTTTACACAGCTGTGGATAAAATTTATCTTCTTCAGTTATCTTTTCTTTGCTACCATTAGCAACAATAATTCACACTACGTCAGTGTAATATTTCGTGGTATATTGTGTTGCTAGATTTCAGTTAACACTATCGTTGATTGTTATTATGCTACGAATGATATTGTAGTCGTTGCATTGCTACACCAGCAATATTAATAATTATTACTATACATGTTATTTATCCGCAGAGATAGAGAATGGCAGAAGGTTAGAATATCATCTGAAAGTGAAACTGAGAGTGAAAGTGAGAGTGAAAGTGACAATGAAAACAATAAGTAATACAGTTGTAAATTCGAATCTACGACATCGCGAGATCAGTAGTTCGGTGTACGTAACTGTAACTGTATATTCAATAGTATTACGTCAGTGGCCATGTTAACAACTCGATTGTAATGACTGTTGCCACGCGGGTATTTTGTGGTTTGATGCGGGAAACTCTCGCTTTGACATAATAAGCATGGAAATCGATTGCGTCAAAACAAATGGAAATATACGTTATTTTTATGGTTTAGTAAGTAACACAACCAAGCTACTGGTTGACAGGCTGTGTTAGAAATGGATAATACAGCGCACTTTTCAGATGTTTTCTCCTCAATATACTACAGGAGAGTTAGATATTCACTTTCGTGTTCTAGATTTGTTATTAACAGATGAATGCCTCGAAAAAAGGGTATGGGTATCCTTATCCATGAGCTGTTGAAGCTGTTCAGAAAACAAACTTTGACAACACTACGTGTAAATAAAAACAGTCGTTCAGGTAGAACTTGTCTTAGTTTAGGCTACATTCACAACTACATCATTTTCTTTCTTCGTGTGTCTTAATGGAAGCATGCTGTTTTGTACTCCAATCAGTCTTTATGTTATTAATGATATAATACACACACTGTTGGCATTATAATAATTATTATTATGATTGAATGCATAACAAAGATTCATAAAGCAGATCAAAGTCAATCAGAATGATTACCTTTCATCTTCAAGTCAACATGATAATGTCAGCTTAGAATACATGTAGCATATTTATAGCACTGTAAACATATTTTCTCACAAGTTTGACGGTTTATTACTTTCCTACTGATTATTAAACTTTCAATAGCATGTATTAGCAACAATTACAAAAATTAGTATCACGATTACAATAGACTTTGAATTTTAGATGTATGTATAATTATTACAAGGTTTACAATTTCTATACATCCTATTCAATTGATATTCATTATCACCTTACATTTTATTCACCAAAACATTTGTCTTGGTTATATTTGGAAGGTTGATATATTTCACGAACGCCAGTTTTATCATTCCATGACCCAAATCACCCATGTTACCTTTACTGGAATCATTATGACATACATAGTCGTAACAGGAAGAGAGCAATACCATGTATATAATTCCACGGTTTGATTGTGAAACGAGATGGACCACAAATGCCACCTTAAATCTAGATATCTCAGATGTGTAATATGATCTGTAATATCATGGTCGGCGTTTCTTTTTTTCATTTTGTACTTTTATCGTGTTCTTTGTTTAATCAGTTTGTTATGAGTAATGTCCCTAAATTTTGTAACATGTAATTTATAAAAATTAAACATACAAGCTATCATTGATAATAAATTGTATACCGTATACGCTGACTAGGTATGATATATTATAAAACTGCTTTACTATATAGATATTGTCCGCATTTTGTACACACACGATGCAATCAATCATAAACAATGACTAATTATTGACAACATTTAATTTGTCAGGAAGCGACATACTTTGGATTTTCAACATATGTAGTTTTAAATTCTTATTGTTCATAATTGCACAAGAACGATCACTGTGTATTCGTTGTCGATTCTATCTTACCGATTATTATGTGAAGCGATACTACATTATATCAATCATCGCCACATCTTTATAGCAGTTTTGTCGTAAATACAGGTTATATAAATATTGAGAAGCATCTAGCAACACAGCGTTGGTGATGTCATCCCAACTGTATCATAGTTTTAAGGGAAACAAAACGGTAAATTAAAACAATAGGGTAATAAAACTGATAAGAAACATCGGTCATGATGATTATACATATCAGCAACTTTGATTCATTTCAGAGGGTAAGAAAGCTTTCATTTGGAGAAGCCTATGTGCATGCAAACAACTCGTATTTAGACTTAACAAAGATACATAGAGAATGAGAGGTTTAAACTGATCTTGTGGAATATTTAACTTTTTCCTTCCATATCAATGTCATATAATCTACCACCTTCAAAGACTTTTAGTGGAAAAATACGACAAGTGAGTCATCGGCTTGTACTTACATGGTTAATATTAATTAATCTTATACAAGTATGGCAAGACGATGGATTTGCAACAATTAGCTGCCAAGTGTATGTATTTGCTTGGTTTATGAACATCAAAATAAACGTAATAATGGAAGCTTTTTTACGCCAATCGGTCTTTATGTTATATATAATATACTACACCAACTGTTGATATTATTATTATGATTTAAAACCATAACAAATCATTCATAAAGCAGACCAAAGTCAATCAGAATGGTACCTTTTCAATTTTATTTTTGATACCTTCAATTCGTTATGATTTTATCAGCTTACATAACATGTAGCATAATTATAGCGCTGTGAATAAAGTTTCTCACGAGTGTGATTGTTTATTTCCTTTTATTCTTTAGCAACAATGACAAAAATCTGTATCACGATTAAAGTAGACATTGAATAACCGAGTAATGTATATTTATTACACGGTTTTCATGTTCTATATATCCCATATAATTTATAGATTAATTATAAAATACATGTTATTCACCAAAACAGTTTCGCTTATTCAATGGAAAGTTTATTGAAATCACTCATGTTGGATTTACTGCACATGTTCTGAAACAGTTAGTCGTAACAGGAAGATAGCGATACCTTGTTAATAATTCCACGGTTTGATTGTGAAGCGATATGGCATAAATGCCACCATATGTCAAGCTAAGGCAATTATGACAATACGTTGGATTTGCTGCAATTAACTGCCAAATACATTTATTCGCTTTTCAGAAAAAAACCGGATTGAATCATTTCTCTATAGCTCGTACATATAAACACACTGGCAAGACAACACAATTTTTTTTAAAGTTTCAAGTAAACATGAGTAATGGTCATTAAATAACAGGTGAAGTAATGTTGCTGGAAATATATAACGTCATTCCGTGTATTATCATTTTGCGAAGTCGACAAACAGTAACATGATAATTTGATTGATGAAATAAAATTAATAAAAATATTGATCATATAATTAACAACAACTTTTGGACAATTTGGGGTATCTATTGAGTAAGATATGTTTATTTCTTTTTCATACTTTACGATTCAATATTGAATAATAAAATGCTTCGTTAATCAATGGTCACGAGTGACTAACTTATTTTTCTTTCCTGGCGTAACTAGTCTGTATTCGCTTAATAATCTGTAGCTTAGTTACAGTTTAATTATTGTGTAAACTTCAATTTTTTTTCTATAATGCAAAGATGAGATAATTTTTTTAATCATCTTTATTAATTTTTAACTATTTTTTTTTTTGTGTTCTTAAAATTTTTCATTATTTCTTTTTCAATTTAATATGCATAGAATAGGGAAAGTAGGTTGCTTACTTTAATGTTCATGCTTTAATGGGATAATAATCACATGAATAAAATGATATTCTAATAAAAAACAACCAGTTATTGTACTTTCTTTCTTTTCTTATCAATAGTCTGCACTCTGTTAAGATAAAGATAAAGTGAACTTGTAACATGTTTGTTACTTTTGTTCCGATAAGACGTGTGTGTTGCTTGCTGGTTCGATGTTCCGGGGAGTCGTGGTGTTTGCTGTATTTTTGTCCTCTGTTTGGGATCGTTTCCAGTTCGTATTGCCGCTTTGGCAGTAATTTTATTCTTAGCGTATCACGTAAAACAGCACAACACGTTGTACACACGAGTATTGGTATGGAATATGTGATGAATGAAATGAATATAATAATTAGAGTTAAAATCTTTATTATTTACGGTGAAACAGTTGCCTCTTATCGCGACTTCAAGCAAAAAAATATATTTGTACGATAAATATGGATAACTTAAACTCTTAGTGTATGACAGTGCTATTTTCTATTTACCTAATTGAGTAGTTTGTTTATTTAACAACATTTTAATCTTTTCGAAATTCTTTTAATTGCTATAGTAGAGACAAGATTTGTCGCATAATTGGGTTAACTTATCCTTCCGTCCTCCTGTGATGATTCAAAAGAGAGAGATAGAGAGATAAATAGATAGAGAGAGAGCTGCAAATAGAAAGTATACACGTGTGGAATTGTGAATGTATAATGTTTAATGCTAATTAAATGAGTAATATGCGTAGTGGCTATGAAGAAGTATGTTGGTGACATCAAGTTAACTGTATGCTTACGGAATAACTGTAAACAATGTTATACGAAATACAGAACGTTTACCAAAATTAACTCGAAAATGTTATCATGAACAACCCCCTCCCCCCCCCCGGCCAATCATATCAATGATTATTGATAAATTGACGCCCTAGCTAGCATGTTCTCCAAACTATTTCCAAGATGTTGCTGAATAAATCTATAAAGCCCTTTAAGTTTCAGATTTCTCGATATCCATCCAAATATCATCACCTGCCTTGGTAGCAAGACGTTATTGATAATTTACCACGCTAAGGAATTGAACATGTAACTGTCATTTCCATTCGTGTTATCACAAGTTATACCTATTTATTACGCATTCATGTATGATGCTCGCTAATTATTTTTCTTCGGGAATAGTTTTTAACATAATACTAGAGAAGGTTCAGAAACGAGAGCAAGCACAAACTGTAGGTAGTTTCGGTCACTGTTCTCTTCAATTGGATACATTCGATAAATCCTTTCTAGAAAGCTGACCATAACACGATGTTCTCTTGTTAAATAATGATCGTGAAATCGGAATTAAATCAATCGATGTCTTATTTTTGAGTGATATATTAAAGCGTTGTTACTTCTCACGAATATTGACTGTTTGACGACAGCGTTCAGTTAGATTTCTGCTAAGTATCCAATCGTTAGGAAACTTTGTAATCACAAGTAGAAGACTTAGAAAAGTTTTCAGATTTATCGATAACGGTCCAATACCATCCTTTGCCTTAATGGTATGACGATGTTGATCATTTACAACGCGATGGAATTGAACATGTAACTATCATTTTTATTCGTGTTATCATGAGATAAACCTATTTATTACGTGATCATGTATGATGCTTGCTAAATATTTTTCTTTTCAAAAAGTTTTTAATGACCATAACACTGGAGCAAGGTCAGATAAGGGAACATGCATAAAATGTAGGTAGTTCCGGTCATTGTTCTCTTTCAATTGGATAAATTGGGTAAACCCTCCAAAGAAAGCTGACCATAATATGATGTTGTATTGTTAAATAATGATCGTGAAATCGGAAATACATCAATTGATGTTTTATTTTCGAGTGATACATTAAAGCGTTGTAACTTCAAAGAATAATTACTGTTTGACGAGAGCGTTCAGTTAGATTTCTGCTACGTATCCAAATGTTAGTCAACTTTGTTATCACAACTAGAAGACTCAAAAAAGAAGGTCAACGGAATAGGAGAATAAAACACAGAATCTCAGAATGTTATTACACCACGGTTTGTAAGTTTTGGTTGATGATGAATAATGTTTTTGGACAGCGGGTATGTCAGGGTTATGCATGTTGGTTATATTATATAAATACAAACAAGCAATCTATTAACTCATATAGGTAACACTTTTTTATCCTTTTCATTTTTTTTATTCAATGCATCTGTTGCCTTTATAATTCCTCTTTGTTTGACGAGAAAGTGGGTGGTGGTATGAATAAGATTATATACTAAGTCTACGGATAGTTTCACTGCATCAAATCATATTTCTCATTCAAATGCATACCATTTGGGCACTTTTACTCCTCACCAGTTCATATGTTGGTCTCAACACCTTAAAGTATATTCTTGTCAATTACTTTGTTGTTCATGATTTTCGCTACTTACAGGTATTTTTTTGCGGGATGAAAGTTGCTGTTTCCGATATATTGGGGGCGCCACTTGGTGACATTTTTA
Source organism: Apostichopus californicus (assembly GCA_020650975.1). Taxonomy (NCBI): domain Eukaryota; kingdom Metazoa; phylum Echinodermata; class Holothuroidea; order Aspidochirotida; family Stichopodidae; genus Apostichopus; species Apostichopus californicus. The sequence goes on from JAIPMN010011244.1 coordinate 16,235, forward strand.
TAATCAAGTCCGCCCTTGAAGATACTCGCTCTAAAACCTTATAGTATGATTAACAATTAATATGGCATGATTATATTTGTTTAATTGTCATTTGTTTTTGTTTGTATTTGTTTTGTTAAGCGCCTTGAACCCTGGGATTTTGCGCTATATAAGCACCGGTGCAATAATAATTGTGTTTAGAGCTTGATGTTTCTTATCATTTGTGTACAACACCTAACAAGTTTGTCAAAGGATTGTGGAAAGGATATAAGTTGTATTCAAATGATATCTGCAGCATTTGCCTTTTGTTTGTTGTTATAATCCGTTAATGACTCTTCATGCCGGCATTCATCCATCTGTAAACCGCAAACGACCGCTGATTACACGCCGACTGGATGACATATCGTCGAACCACCAGTCGTTCAGAAGTGCATTTTAATGACCAACAAGAAGCCACTGGCGAAACAACGGACGTTTGATCGGTGACCCACAGTCTGTTGACACCGGAGGGCCGATGATGTGTCCCAAGAAGGGCCGCCATCTGAAAATGTTCATTTCGTTTTTCATTTATTTTGGTTCTATCACAAAATAAGTATGACATATAACATAGGAGATAAGAAACAAAACTTGTACAAGGAAGTGTACGTAAAAAAAAAACCTATAGGGCTTGTCGGGTAGTGACACTTCCTGAAAAAAATACAGAACTTTAAAATTAGAAAAGAGAACAAAACAAAACCACCCCTTCCTCTCCCTTCCCTCACCTAACCCCCCCCCCCCTCCCCAGTTAAAATAAGTGCAAGCAATAAATGAGTAGTAGACAAAACATTTCGCAGTTCTAGTACATGTTGATGAAGTGCTTTTGTAAGCTTATTCTAAAAGCAACTAAAGAAGGCATCGCCTTTAAAGTGAAAGATAGGGGAATCCAAAGTGTGATGGCCCGATGATGTAAGCTAGTTTTAGAGACATTGTTGCAAGTGGCATTGTTTTGGGTGCAGGTAATCAGCTTGCCTGGTATTGTGAGCCTGGATGTTTGGGTTTTGTGTAAAGAAGGCATTCAGAGTATTTGGTAAAATTTTGTGTAATGAACGATAAACAAAACTGAGCACATTTAAACTGAATAGATCAGTGAGCTTCAGTAAATTCGTAGACTTGAAATAATACGTTTGTGTGATCCCTCTGGTGAGAGAGAGTAATTGTCTGATCGCTCTTTTCTGTAAAATAGTTAGCTTGTTTAACAAATGATAACTTGTGCCAGACCAAATGTTGCACAATAAGGTATATCAAATATGGTAGTACTAGTGTTTGATAAAGATACCTTAGCACGTTCCTAGGAAGGGTGAGTTTAAGTTTTGACAAGATGCCTACGCCTTTTGAAGTTATTTTAGTAAAATAACTTTAAGAAGAATCAAACACAGCACTTGGCAGTCCCACATTGATTTTATTACACAGAGTCTACGTAATGGACTAACGTATCTCTATATCTCTTCAAACTGTCCTAAGGGAACTTTCTGAAGAAAACGACAGCTTTTCTTCCTTCTTCAAGAGAAACAAGTTCTGGAAAATATAGAACTGCACGTAGGGAAACGACAAATATCTTGCGAAACGAAATGGACAATATTTTCCTGTTGGCCGCAATGAGCTTCCTTACTTATATTCGGCAAGATAACAAAAGTCCGTCAGCAACACATTTGACATTTGACCTAGAAAATGTAAACAGCTAAGACGTTTACTTAATTGGTCTTTTATGTGACTTTCAATCGCATCCAAAAATGGTATTATTTTAATTAAATTTAAAACTAAATGTGTATGTATATTTGAATGTGTATTTCTTTACGGGGTTTAAAAATAGTTTGAAGCTAAGCTTTGATAACAACAATATTAGTAGTCACTATTAGCATTACGACTCAAGGATCATTGCGAGTATTCCCTGACCAATAAAAAGTGTTTAGTGATGTTATTAGAGTGATATAACATCTTCATGAAATATTCTTTACTGACATCTAAAAGACAATGCTAAATGTAAGCTATTGTTCAAATCGACTTGTTAAATACGAAAACAAAACCTCTATGCCGTTTGATAGAATTGTCTTGAGCAAAAAGAAAGTGCCGATGTACTAATATTGAAACAACATTCTAAGTATCTACTAATGACCAAGGTAAGCACACGTCAGCAAATTTCACTTTTACTTCCTATTTTCGTTACTTGAGCTTATGTTATTTCAACACGCTTCATGCAGATAAAAACTAAACAAACCATGTCGTTAAAGGTTTAATTACTAATTTCTTTGTAACATCAGCCCAACGATGCATTATACGTAGTTCCGAGGAGCTTTCACTTTTCATATGTATTATGCCATCACATATATCATTAATTACAATATTTACTGAAGCTAAATTAAAGGGAAACAGAAAGCATTAGCCACGAAGGGAATAATGTTTGTCATTTAACTCCACCAGAGATAATTGCAAACGAGATCTGTCACTACCATCTTAGTCTACTAAACCAGTTTTCATCCCTCTACTTTAGTAGCATTTATCGTGAAATGAAATATAACATGTTGTAACCTAAGCCTTGTTAAAAGCAGTTAAGTTTTCACAGTATTACAATGAAAATCAAATAAAACTGAACTGTTTGCAAACTGTTTATTCACTAGAGAGCCTGTGTAAGACAATGTGTAACAGTAAGTTGGCTAAATAAGAGTCTAAATGACAAGTAACAGTAACAGAAGGGACAAACACTGGCACGGAATACAGCCAGGTTAATGAGCATAGTGAACACAAAGAGATAATTTAAAGGGGATTAGTAGGCAATGGATGGAGAGAAGAAAAAAAAACCAACAGGGAAAGATGAGAGGTAGGAGAAAAAACAGTATAGGGACAAAGAGAGGGTTATGGGAAGGGAATACACTAGATAGGGACAAAGACAGAAAGGTGAGGAGAATAAAGGGTGAAAGGGAGCTACGAGAAGAGGAGTGACAGAGAGGGGGGGGGGGGCAAGGGGAGATGGAGGGAGAA